>OOFE01027758.1:45551-53051 GCA_900323365.1 Monocentris japonica | reverse complement strand
AACTACGGTGGCCGTGTGACGGATGACTGGGACAGGCGCTGTATTCTCAACGTGCTGGAGGATTTCTACTGTCCCGCTGTGATTGGTGTCGACCATGTCTACTCCCCCTCTGGAGTCTACAGGCAGATAGACACACATCTGGATATCAAGGTTAGAGATATGTAGGGCCATTTAAAATATTAGGTTGAGATTTGTGCATAAGATTAGTGCTCTGCATCAGTTGTTAAGCACAAAAAAGTGCATGTATTGTCACTTTGCAAAATGCAAACAAAAATTGGCCACTTGGAACAATTGGAAATATCCCAAATGTTTTATTAGCAACTTTGCCACCGTCACTGAAAAATAATCTGTTAGTGTGCTCTCTAATAAGATTACAATAACAGAGATTGTGTTTTCTTTGTTATCGCTGCCTTTCACAAACAAGAAAACACAGTAAGTGAGATTGTAAGTATTGTTTTGTTGTATAATAGCTACATGTCTCCACAGTGACATGGGTTTAGAGATATACTGGTTATACTTAGACCTGTGTTGTTCGAGAGTCTGCAGGTCCTGAAAAAGTCTAAAAATGTCTTACCTCATATTATCTAAACTCAAGGCCTTACAATATATCGAATGCAGTTAAATCAAGCAATTTAATTAAATTGAGTTTTAGAGGTCTTAAAAATGTGCATGGTCATGGACTGTTTTTCTGATGAGAAATCAGCCTAGTAATGCAGACCTATATTCTGATATGTCTACATGCGTTTTAATTTTCACATTTACTTCAGTTGTGAAACTGATCTTATATGTTATTCTAACTAGCATTAAAAATGTGCTAAAAAGTCTAAATTTATTTTTATGAAACATGCAGACACCCTTGATGTGTATTGTGGCCTAAGTTTCTATCAAATTTCTATCATACACCAAGTAACATACAAAGCAAAGAATAACAAGTTCTGAATTACTGACTACCAAGCTAAGCTTAGTATGCTTTAGGTCCATTTTACATGTCTCATAATATTTTTTGTAAACTGAATGTGGTGACTGACCTGTTGTCATGGCAACTCTGATCCTAGGGCTACCTGGCATACATTCGTGGCCTGCCCATCAATGATACACCTGAGATCTTCGGTCTCCATGACAACGCTAACATCAGCTTTGCCCAGAACGAGACCTTCGCCCTGCTGGGAGCTGTGGTTCAACTCCAGCCTCGAGCTGCATCTAGTGGGGGCAAAGCTAGGGAGGAGGTAGTGATTGGTTTGTGTGTTTGTGTGTGTGTGTGTTTGTGTTTATGTGTGTTTGGTTACTCCCTTAGGAAAATAATGGAACTCCAGGAAGGATTTTGAGTTTGTTCTTGATTTCTTTTCCCCTTCTGTTATCCTCAGAGTTTGCAAGTTCACAAGTTTCAATGCCGGTATCATATTATAGTATTTATTACTTAAATCCAAGCAAAGAGTTTTGGGACAATAGATAATCAGTATCGCATTTTCTCCATGAACTAAGTTTTACAGATTTACAGATACAGATTTCACTGATTGTGTAATGAATTGGGATCAGTTTCAGTTCCAAAGGGTTTGACTCGGGTTATGCACGTTATGGACTATTGTTGGTGTGCCTCTCCTTATACCATAGATAGTGGAGGAAATAGTGGCAGGCATTGTTGAAAAGATCCCCGAGCCTATCAGTGTCCAGGAGGTGATGGCAAAGTACCCAGTCCTCTATGAAGAGTCCATGAATACAGTGCTCATCCAGGAGGTCATCAGGTAACAAAAGGCTATACTATAAGAAGACTCTACTCAACAATGTGGTGATTCTTCAGCATGATTGCAGAGAAGTAAATCTGTGCCAAGCTAAGGCAGTGGCAGTGGGTTTTGAAAGCCGTATATCTAACCACCTGGCAAAGTAATCACTGACTCACAGGTATTGATCAACAAGCCTATCAATACCCTGCAGATATATTATGGTCATTTTGTGCTATGGGGCAGTAAAAACTTTACTAATCACCCTTTAAGTAATGTTATAAATATATGCTGTGAACAGGACTTTTGGGAAATCATATTCTAGTTTATTTTCTACGTATTCTCCCTTAAATACATTGTTTATCTTCATTTTGGCATTAAATCTATATTTCCCAAAAAACTTTGCAACATTTTGTCATCAATAAGGGTTTTATTTTGAAAGTTGTGATCAGAAGACCTAGTCTGGCTGACTTTACCAGTGAGAAAATGCAGAAATGTTTCGTAGCCTATTTTCTGTTTTATTATTATTTAACATTATTACTTTTTATTATTTCATTGAGGATTGCTATACGTTGGTCCGTGCATAATTCAATCAAATGAATAAATAAACACAACTGATGCACTTATTCCTAGAATTATTTAATAATAGGCCAATGCTAGGCGACATGAAGGACTGTAAATTGAGTAGTAATCGGATCGTTACTCGTATCAGCTGATCTCAGCACTATCTGTGTGTCTGTCAGGTATAACCGGTTACTGGCAATCATCTCCCAGAGTCTCAGCGACATTGTGAAAGCTCTGAAGGGTTTAGTGGTGATGTCATCAGAACTGGAGCTTATGGCTAACAGCCTGTTTATCAACGCTGTGCCTGATATGTGGAAGGCTAAGGCAAGACAGACACACACACACACACACACACACACACACATACACAGTTTTAGATACTCACCCATGTGCACCCACACAGAAACCCTTTTTGGGGAAGTTACAAATGACTCAAATTAATCTTACATCTTGTGGGTCAGTCTGTTTTTTAAGAGATCTCAACCCTCAAAAGTACACAATTAACTTGGGGCTTGGAGATTTGACATTTGACGTATTGACGTTCATGGCATTACAGTATATGAACTTTTGGTGGCATTTCTCCCCTGAGCCCCTGTTAATTTCCAACCCTGCTTTATTAGAATGCATAATTCCTGTGTGTCTGTGTGGGTTTCTTCCCCCAGGCCTACCCATCTCTGAAGCCCCTGGCCTCCTGGGTGTCAGACTTGCTTCAGAGGATCAGTTTTCTGCAGAGCTGGATCTCTGACGGCATCCCGGCTGTCTTCTGGCTCAGCGGCTTCTTCTTCCCCCAGGCTTTCCTCACCGGAACCCTTCAGAACTATGCCCGCCGCTCTGTCATCTCCATCGACACCGTTGGATTTGACTTTGAGGTCATACAGTAGGCTTGATGTCCTGCTGTCCGTCTCAACGCCACAGTTTCTAAAACAGTTTCACCTCACTAGCTAAAAAGATAGTATCTCATATTTTTAGGCATAATACCTCATGGAATTAGAGAATTCTTCAATGTCTGGAGCCACTCTAATTTGACTGTATTTGAAATATTGCTCCTATTAGAAGTTTTATTCTTCAATGTCAGGTTTCCAGTGACCATGATCTCTTTCCTCCCCATCTCATCCTGCCTCACTTTCAATCCTCAGGTAATGGTGAAGTCAGCATCAGAGATAACACAGAGACCCAACATGGGCTGCTACATCCACGGTCTCTTCCTGGAGGGGGCTCGCTGGGATGCCGTGGCAGGCCAACTCACCGAGTCCAAACCCAAGGAGCTCTACACGGAGATGGCTGTCATCTGGATGATTCCCAAACCCAACCGCAAACCTCCATCCTCTGGGGTCTACATCTGCCCCATCTACAAGACCCTCACACGTGCTGGTCAGTACATATTGTATCTTAGCATGACTGGCTTCATCTGTATTATTACAAACCAACCAATGTATCAATAGGATTTCTTAGTACTTGACAAGGAAACTAGTTTTAGTAGAGATCTATGAAAGGATTGGCTTAAATGGCTTAACCCATGTCATGTTTGTGAGTGTGATTGGGAGTAGGAGTTCTTGCCCTGGTGTTTGTGTGTCTCTTTCAGGTGGTTTTATTACTCACCCAAAATAGACTCCAGTTAGTGTCCAGTTTCAGAAAGCTCTGTATTTTCCACCCTCAGCTCACAGACAGGATCCTGTGCTGGCAGATTAGACTTCTTGGAAACCCTTGACTCATTGCACAGTGTGAGGGAAATTTAGATTTCTGCATTTGTGTGAATGAACCGTATGTTGTTTTTAGGGATCCTGTCTACAACCGGTCATTCCACCAACTATGTGATCGCTGTGGAGCTGCCCACAGATCACACCCAGCGACACTGGATCAAACGGGGAGTGGCCCTTATCTGTGCACTGAACTACTGAACACACACACACATACACTCGCTCACCCACTTACTCACTCATTCACTCTATCACTCACTCACTCACTCACTCACATGTACAGAACATCCCTTATAAGACACACTTTTTTCAAATAAAATGCACATGGAATATGTTTTACAAAGCAGTGATGTTGATTGTAGCTGTGGAAACAAAATCAAATCACACACAGAACTGCTCTCTATGCACTACAGATAAGTTCACTCTCAGTCTAGGTACTAAGTCTGTGTAATAAACTTTGATTCATGCCATAGTAATGTAATACTGTCATGTATTATTTTCCTCGATGAAATTGTCTGATTAGAGGGATCCTGCTCCACTTTTGTAGAACAGTGGTTCTCACTGTGATTTTTCAGGTCCCCAACATAGCCCATGATCTAGAACCTCTTCCTCCTTCACCCCACCCCTTCTCATCAATGCTTTCTACAGCCAAGGAATCAAAATATCAGTTTTGCAAACCCACAATTAAACCTCTCTTGCTAAGGCCACTGAGCCGACTCCAGTATCTGTGCTGCTCCTTTAATGCGGCCACAGACGGTCAGTTGAGAAATATGACTTAACTGGAGGAGGGTGGCGCTTACACAAGCCTGACAGTGACTGACTGCCCATGTGAAAGCAACCAAAGGACCCTGCAGAGTGACGAATCCAGATCAACGGGAACTGAGTTCACCAGAATCAACAAAGTGAAGACACGCTTGACTGGACTACTTATTGTTAGCGTCACTCAGATAAGTTGAAATGTCCGTGTGAGTTCCTCTAATAGACCGATTTGAGCGGTAAAGTTGACAGAGCAACTCTTAATAGAAAAGGCGCTCATTTATGTTGGGTGAATCGATCTTTTTTGTAACTTAAGCGAATGTACGTCATGTTATCGTTAGTTCCAAAGTAGTTTATTCTAGTTTGTTGAAGTCCCCGCCGGGGCTTTGGTGTCCGGGAAATCCAGACGCGCCGCGCAACGGCGGTGGCAAAAGAGTCGTCTCTGCTTTGCGCATTTACCGGAGGGCAGTAGGAGTCATCCTTATACTTTGGTGAATTACTCATCCTTTCTTCTCCAGAGGACCACTTGCGGACACCAAGCCGGTGTCACCATGCTACAAAATGGGAAAGGAAAGGAGAAACCGCTGCAAGCGCCAATGGCTGAACCAGAGCCCGACTCCCCGGCAGAGCCCCTGACACAAAAGGACGCTCCCACTGCCACGGACAGAAAAGACGCGGACACGGAGTCCACGCTCTTCCCAATGCCCGTTTATCCTAAACTGGAGATAAAGCGCAACGCGGTGACGGACGATTATAAGATTTCCAGTCAGGTTCTGGGCTTGGGCATCAACGGCAAAGTTCTTGAGTGCTTCAATAAGAAGAGTGGAGAGAAGTGCGCACTGAAGGTAGCATGCATCAGATATGAGTATACCTGTGTTATAACTAGGGATGTAGTGGAGGGTAAACTCAGCTGACACACCTTGTATGATGGAGGTACAGCCAGTTTTATGTTATATGAGGACGGGAGAAAAAGTATGTATGCCTTTCTCAAAATAGTCTGTAATTGATGTGTGTCTATATTGGTGGTGGTATGCCTTATGGTCATAGTTTACCCACCGTTTTACACCGCATCACTGTTTCTAATGATGTTTTAGAGGTGGTTGAACCTTTACTGTTTGACCTATGTTCGAGGTCAAACACTTGGAAAATGGGCTTACTTACAACACTGTAGATTCAAGAACTTTGACCTTTTATTGAAGTCTCTTATCAGATTTCTGTCACAGGCATACACACACACATACACACACACACACACAATACTCATCCTAGCATGCCATTTGCCAGAAGTAACAACAACCTTTTTACAATTGATTTAAAGTGATGGTGCTATGATACTTGAGGCTCATCCTGTGTGTGTGTGTGTGTGTGTATGCATGCCTATGCTAGGGTATGCACATATGTGTGAATACTGCTGCTCACGTTGGATTTGTCATGTGCAAGTTGCCTGTTGGGCTCATGAACAGTGCTGAATGTGCTCTGCACCCAGAGGTGGACTTCCTGGAAGGAGGGCCAGCTGGCCCTATCACTGCATCACATGCAAGCTAAGATGCACCCAATCACCCAGCCATATGCAATGATATGTTATGCTGCTTCAGAGAAACACATGGATTTTGAGCGTGACACCGTATTCCAACAGCAGTGGAAACTTTGGCATATCCACACACATATGTACAGACACACACATGCATGGGCTGTCAAGCTGTCACCTGTCACCACTAGGCCACAGACACAGAGAGATTTACTGGCTTACGGTAATCCAACTGGATCAGAGTCGCCAAACCAGGCAGCAGTAGTGTCACAACCAGAGTTGTAGACCCCAGACATAGTGGAAGGAGAGATGGAAGACGAGGAAATAAGATAAACGGCGGAAGAAAATGAGAACACACAAACAAAAGATGGGAGTTCAAGAGGGATGAGAGGATTAGTAGCATCATGAATTCAGAGAAAAGCTGTAATTGCTTAGAGAGGACAGCAGAGAGGATGATAAAATATGAATCGTATGTGGCTGAAAAACTTAATGTTAACAGCAATTTAATGTTCACAGATTTTTAATGTTAAGGGCAAACTGATAGGACAGATTTCAAAAGAAAACAGTGTGAATATACTTGTGAATATCGTGGCATTTGTGTGAATATGGAAACTGTTGTCTTAGAAATCTTTCTGTTGGCTGCTTAGAGACCGGTGTTGTCTATTGTAGTTGCTTGGGCACTGGATGGGCATCAAGCTGTGAAAATGTTTCAGTGCAGTCACATAACATGCTGACTGCACCCATAAGAGCCTTACCTGCTGCCTGACTGTTCATGGCTCCCACTGCCAGAGAAAACCAGCAGCAGGTCAGGGTGACCCAGCCAGAGCCAAAGCAGTGTGGACCCACCACACTCAACACTCAACTCAACACTCCTGACAATAAAATAGAACCCCCTCTACTCTCTGAAGAACCTGTTTAAGGACATGAAGGCTGACCTTTGACTGCGGGGACACCCCCTCCCACACACATACACACATCATGCCAAATGAAACACAAGGTGCAATTTGTGGAAGAAAAAATGAATTCAACAAGTTGCATTCTCTACTGTAGCTCCTAACTGGCATCTCAGTGGTGATTGTGTGTTTGCTGGGTTGTACCTGGGATTATACTGGAGCCAGGGACACTGTTTATGGAGTATGATTAAAAGCTACAGTTGCCTAGCAGTGGCCTCATACAGCCCATTTTTTACACTTTTGGCACTGCTAATTTATGACTTTCCCTTTGTTTTTAATTACAT
>OOFE01027758.1:28027-45531 GCA_900323365.1 Monocentris japonica | reverse complement strand
CATGTCAAATAGGCATATAGAGAAAGGAAATGGGAGGGGGGTGGGGGGGTGGAGAGTTGACCAATTCACTTGCGTCTTAATTAAGTGCGGCTCTGAGCGCTTCACATAATGGATGGGTATAGATTTAATCCAATTTGCAGCAGACCTGGAGGGGAGCCAGCCTTTTAATGTAATTCAAGTGCAGTCATCAGGATTCTCTCAACTTGGACTTGGTCTGGCTGCTGGAGAACAAGGACCAAGGGAAACCTGGTGTTGTGCGGCGGTGCTCCTGAGGGCTCCCATTAACTGATTGTTCCATTAGAAGCTCATATTTGGCAGGTGAATGTTCCATTTTAGAGTCAGGCTGGAGCGCCTTCCAGCCACAAGCTGCAGCTCCCTCTCTTCAGGCTTTCCATTCATAGTCACAGCCTTCCCCTCTACTTGTCTGCACGTCTTCACTTTCCTCCTTCAGCTTCTGTACAGATCTGCGGTCAGCCCTTTGGCATGCTTGTAGCCCATCTGTGCTTCCTCCGGGTGGTTTGTTCAGACAACGTATGGAGGAACTCTTGTCTGTGACAGCAGCGCTCAGACCCCAGGCTTGGTCAAGGCAGCAGTTAATCAGTCTGAGAGGTCTGGGCTGATAGGTATCCATTGACTCTGAAGCTTAAAACCCCTGTTTTGCAATTCAAGCTCATTATCTGCTTGGATTGTAGCATGGTGGAAATGTGCTGCGGTAATGAGGTTGCAAGGGGTCTTGTGTGATGAATGTAGTAGAAGGGTTGGGTTATTTCACCTTACACTTCATGAAACAGTCCATCTTTTGTGGTTGAGGATCTTTCTAGCATTCGAAACACCTAGACGTTACCATATACAATATAATTGAAGGTTTATAGTGTCAGTTTCATGTTGAGTCTGTGTTATGATCCTTGGACCCTGTAAAAGCTCCATTGTGTAATTGTATAAAACTACAAGGGAATTACGAGAAATTTGAACTTTTTCAGATAGGCAGCAGATACATGAGATGTACGGACAGTAGCAAACCAACACATATCAATCAGCATGATCAATATAATTATTAGTTTGCTATCATTTTAGGTGGAAGATAAGGGCATTTGAGGTATTGATTCTAGTAATGTATTATTATTGCTATACAAAGCAGGTATAGAATAATAAAGGACTCATCGCAACAGCAAGCAGTATTGCGACTGGCGATGTTGGTGATCGCACTAGATCCGTCAGAATAGGACCCATATCACCTCTCATTGATTTACTGTATCATTTCCGAGTTGAATCAACTTCACTGTGGACTTTATGACCAGTGATTTATTGGTAGGAGTTGTAAAGGAGAAGTAACGATAACAGCCTTTTTATCTAGACAGGCCAGCGTTCTGACAGCCTTTAAGATTTAATAGAATATTAACATTCAGCAGGTGTGTGTGTGTGTGTGTGTGTGTCTGAGATACATTCAGCAGGTGTGTGTGTGTGTGTGTGTGTGTGTGTGTCTGAGATACAGAGAAAGTGAAGGAGTGATACAGATTAACTGCGTCTCAGTGTCTGTAGTGTGTCCGTTACAGCTGCTGGGGAAAGGGATCTGATTGGTTTAGGGGAGTATGAGGATGTTGATTGGTTTAGAGAGGGATCAAGGACAGGTGTGCTTTTAGCCCCCATGGTGTCTGCAGAGGACATGCGTAATGCCGCCTTGCATTAGAAATGAGTCCATCAGAAGATTAACTCTCTCTCCCCCTTAGTGTTTTTATACCTATATTTAATCCTAACGGTCATTTTTTGTTATAGTCCATTTTCTTTCAATACAGGAAATGGGCTCTGCTTGGATTAAAGTCATAAGGATAGCCATCGCTGGTAACCCTAACTTAGTAGTTGTAGTAGAGCAGGCAAACAAGCCAACGGAATCCCTCAACTTCCACTTTCGCCACCCTGCCTTGAAACACATGGCCTGCCTTCCTTTTTTATGTTATCTGACAAATGTACAATTGTTGCTGTTCTGTTTCTGTCACTTCTGTCTGACTAGCTACACCGGACATCCCCAATTTCACTCTGTAGCTTACAAGAAATGGGAAATGTGCACTTCATTTCCACCCACAGAATGAAACCCACTGATAAATACTCCATTCATATTTTCACCGTTTGGAATTACAGACGTAGTGTGGACTTAGTCTGTGAGTTTATGCCCGTTGATGAGTCAGTGTCACTGTGTTATGTATTCCAGCAGAACAGCAGAGCTCTCCATCACTGTCAGATCCCAAAATACACTCTGATGGAAGACGTGTGCTATGTCAAAGTCCACCACCTGCTGTGTGTGTCCCTGTGTGTGTGTGTGTGTGTGCAGTGCTTACTGCTCACACGTGTCCTTAGTGTGGTGTACCCAAGCTGTCTTTAGGACTGTGTGTGTGGAGTCAACTTACACTTAAGGGAGTAGTGAAGACAGAAAGGATGCTTTGTCACGGGTACTTTTGAATGTCTTGCCAGATACCTGTTTGAATTTCCAAGATGTTGCTGTGAAGTGGGAGAATTTTAAAGGACAGAGTGGACGGTGGCTTGGTTCAGGTTAGCCCACATGGCCATTAACAGATGAGCGCTCCAGGGAAGACATAATATAAATCAATGCACTCAATCAATCCTGTAACAATCTGAATTTTCTGTCATAATTTTCCATTCATTGCTCGTCTTTTCTCTCTCTCCCAGATTCTCTATGACAGTCCCAAGGCAAGACGAGAGGTGGAGCTTCACTGGCGAGTATCAGCAGGACCATACATTGTTCGCATTCTCAGCCTGTATGAGAACATGTACCATGGGAAGAAGTGCCTGCTCATCATCATGGAGTGGTAGGACCTTCTACTATCATTGCTTTCACTACATCACCCATAACCCTCACACCTTGGCCTGAAGGCTTTCTTTGACCACCACTGAGCATGCATTAAGAGGTACCTGTTCTTCAAGCACAGTTTCAAAACAAGTGCACCTTTTTTCAACAACTGAGCATGGAATGACTACAATTCCCAGAAGTCACAGGTCTCACGGGGAGTAGAGGTCTCATGTCTCTCTCGGCAGTGGCTAACCATAAAGCCAGGCTGTGCCACCAAGGGCTGAGCCTTCATAGTTGTTAAAGGTCAGTCATAAAGCTTGGCATGTCTGGAGACAAGGTGAAGACGACGGTGCTGATGGAGATAGATTTAATTCCATCTGGGCCTCACATGTCACACCAACCAAGATGCCATACACTCAGAGTGTGTGTGTTTTTTTTATGTGCCCACACACATGCGTTTATGTGGTTGGCCTCTGTCCCTTTTATTACCTGCATTCTGAACTTATGAATGGAAAAAATGATGTAATGATTCAGTGGAAAATGGAGAAACTGAGAGAGAAGTTGAGAAATGACACATTTACTGTCTGTACATGGGAATTTTACTCACTAAGAGTGAGGCATTATCTTTTCTCAACATCATGCTGTGTTTAGTGTATTTGTGTGTGTGTGTGTGTGTGTGTGTGCGTGCTCTCAGTAATCTCTTGCTTCTGTCAGCTCCTTCCTGTATGAGGGAGGGTCAGAGCAGGACAGTAATACAGCTCAATGCAGTCTTGTACACAAGCACACACAGTCATACTTTCCCTCTTACCTCCCTGTGTCTCTTGCTCTAACTATCTCTCCATCTGTTTGCTTCTGAACGACACAAAAACACACTTACCTAATGCACACTTAATCCACACTTAATACAAAAGCATTTTCGATTCTCCGTAGTAGAGTCAGGCACCAGGGCCGATTATTAGATATGTGTTTATGTTAGTGTGGAGTAGGAAGTGGAAAGAAAAAACATTTGCTTCTAAAATAGTAACATTTTTGCTGTTGGGATCATACAAAAATATTAAGTCAGATATTTTAGGTAACATTTTTTCTCAAAATAGATATACAGCATTAGATAGATAGATAGCATGTTTTTTCCATCATTGGGAAATTGTAATTAAAGGTGCTATGTGCAGCATTTTTAAACATGACTTTATCATTGTCAAATTAATTGTGATACCTTGGTATCAGTACCATAAGCAAATGGTAGCCTCTATCTCACGTCAGTGGTGTTGTTAGTACTAGTGTTTCTCAAAATTAAGACCCCATTTCCTGTAAACCCCTTCACTTCCTGTCACAAAAAGGATGTTGCTACTTTTTTAAACAACTGCTTAAAATATATCTTCTCAAGCAAGCTTTTAATAAGCACTCTTTACACTTACACATTTGACTGTATACTTTCTTAATGCAAAGCACTTTGTTTCAAAATGCTGAATGATCAAGTTTATTTTTATAATTGTACTTTTATTTTCCTATTTGTCCTTTTAATTATTTTAATCTATTTTTTAATGTATTGCGCTGCATATTTTTGTATGAAAGGTGCTATACAAATAGTTTATTATTTCAAGTTATTATTATAAAAATTATATTATTAAAGTTTATTATTATTATCCCCCCCACCACCCACCCGTGTCACTCTGGGTGCGTTTCTTTTCTTCTTGTCTTTCCTGAAGAGGATGAACATGTTGGAGGTGTTTTTTCCACAGACCTTTTAGTCGTTCCACCACCTGCCACTGCCAGCAACTCTGAAAGCTTTAGCTGCGTTTGTGCTGGAAGAACAGCGCCCTCTTCCTGTTTTGTGCTGTAAAGCAATCCAGCAGATTTCTCTCCAAATCTGTGTGTACGTGCCATTTGTACAGTACGTGAGTGGTGTCTGTTCATGTCTCCAGTATGCAGGGAGGAGAGCTGTTCAGTCGGATCCAGGCCAGAGGAGACCGGGCCTTCACTGAGAAAGGTGAAGACTGATGGGAGGATGGATGGAGTGATAAAGATGTGAAAGGATATAGGAGAAAAAGTTATTCCCAGGATAGAATGATATAAGATATAATTCCTGGATAACATTAGACAGGAATTATAACAAAACATCTCTGTTTTGTTAATCTTTCGTTCTGTAGTATTTGTATTGTTTGTGGTCTGAGAGAGAATGCTCTCCTCTCCCCTCCCAGAGGGATCAGAGATCATGAGGGACATCGGCACAGCCATCGACTTTCTCCATAACGTGAACATTGCACACAGAGACATCAAGGTGAGCAGAGAACAATATCACCACATGAGTGATATGAGCCCATACTTATTGTAAATAGTGTGCTTTGTTTTTTGCTGTAAATACTGTCTTTTTCTTTTGAAACTTGTTTTTTTGCACAATCCCGTGAGCATTGCCACTTTTTCATTTCACTGCACATCCTGTATGCGTATGTGACAAATAAAGTTCTTGACTTGACTTGACTTGACTTGAGTCACGCAATAATAGAATATGATTCATTCTGGGCTCAGTCAGTGAAATGTTGACTATTAATAATTTCTTTTCTTCCTTCCCGCAGCCGGAGAATCTGCTGTACACCAGTCAAGACAGCAACGGAGTCCTCAAACTGACAGACTTTGGCTTTGCTAAAGAGACCACTCTACACAACCCTCTACAGACCCCCTGCTACACTCCATACTATGTGGGTAAGTTGCAATATGTTATTTTACAAAGGCATTTTGGCATCCTGACAGATTTACTGTTTGTGATAAAGTTAGGAAATAGTGTAATGTATTCTGTATATGGTATATCTCTTACCATGTTAGGGGTTTGAGAGATTCTTTTAAACAGGAAAAACATTACATTACAGTCATTTAGCAGACGCTTTTATCCAAAGCGACTTACAATAAGTGCATTCAACATAGGCAGGCACGACTTAATAGTGGAGACGCTTATTTTTACGTTGTGTAACTCTACTCTCCATTTCCATGTTTCTATTTCTGTATGTGCATGTATTGCCACTGATAAGCTCCTGAGGTTTTGGGCCCGGAGAAATATGACAAATCGTGTGACATGTGGTCTCTGGGCGTCATCATGTACATCCTGTGAGTACCGTGTGTGTGTGTGTGTGTGTGTATGCACTTGGGTGTCAGTACACATGCTCTTTTGTATGATGCACTGTATATGTGAATATCTAGAAATTGAGTGCAGTTAAATGTCTGTGTTACAGGTTTTAATATTACTCCGGCTCTCTCTCTCTCTCTCTCTCTCTCTCCCTCCATCTCACCACCCTTCCTCTCTGCAGGTTGTGTGGCTTCCCCCCATTTTACTCCAACACAGGCCAGGCCATTTCACCGGGGATGAAGAGGAGGATCAGGATGGGCCAGTACGAGTTCCCCAACCCAGAGTGGTCTGAGGTGTCACAGGAAGGTGAGACTATAGGTGTCCATCCCTCTTCCACTCTGTAACACAAAGATAGAGTTTTGTTGAGGTAATGCTGGCAGCACACTTGCTAAATGAAATTTGGCTGGTTTGTATGAACAAAAGGACATGAATTGGCTTTGGCCTCCACAGTATGCACAGGCTTGCTGGCCAAATGGATCAAATTCTTTGCACAGTGGCCTCCTATGCAATTGGTCAAAAATATCATATGATTCTTTGTGTTGCCTTGTGAGAAAGTATCTCCATTTCCCTTTCCGGTTGATTGCCTCTGTTAAAACTCTTTGCTAACATTTCTTTGATCTTCACGCACCCCCCCTTGTGTGGAGTGTCAGTAAACGGACAATACAAAGCCTCAGGGAGTATAAACGCATGTTATGTATGCATGACATGCTCAACTGTGGGCCGATTACATGCACGTTTGCCCTCGTAAGTATGCTGCCGCCTCAACACCCCATGTGTCTGTAGCTGCACCCTCAGCCACGTTGGTTCAACCCAAACAGCCCATACACACCATCACTTCCGCACATGTACAAGCATTTGGTTGGAGACCACACTTACACACTCACCAACCACATTTAAAAATGTTTATGGTTTGGCTTTACACATCTAAGGACTGTGACAAATTGACATGCCCATGCCCTTCTACCACATGCACACAGCACACACTCATAAGCTGCAGTTGAGGTGAGGGATAGCAGCTCATAAAGCTGCCTGGTGGATCTCTCACTGGGGAAATGGCCCAGAGACTTGGGCCAACTGGTGCCCTATTCCTAAACAGAGGCCTTGACAGGGTTTAGCCTCGTCGGCCAACAGAACTCAACTCAGACGGAACTTCCTGTGCACACTGTCATCTTTCTTTTTTCACTTCATCCATCACTCTTTCTCACTCTTTTAAACAGTCTTATTCTCTGTATCAGTAGGCCAGCCTGAGCCCACGAGTGTGTGTGTGCGTGTTACGGAATACTGATGCTAATCTTCGAAATTTGACTTTGCCCTTCCAGCGAAAGATCTGATCCACCAGCTGCTGAAGACCGACCCTAATGAAAGAATGACCATCACTCAGTTTATGAACCACCCCTGGATCAATGTGAGTTTGTGTGTGTTACATACAAATACACCAAATTATTTACTTTATATTACATCATCTGTTTAGTATAGCTAGATCTTGTATACTTGCACCTCTTCCTGTTTGTCAAGCATGTGTGTGCCCGTACGTCTGTGCATCTGTATGTCTGTGTGTGTGTGTGTGCACGTGCATCAGAACGTGTTTAAGCTGTGTGTGTTTGCATCCTGCAGCAGTCCATGGTGGTTCCCTCCACTCCGCTCCACACCACCCGGGTCCTGACTGAGGACAGGGAGATGTGGGATGATGTAAAGGTGAGAAGCAAAGCAACAGCGACCTCCTCTAGTCATACACTGACACTAAGGCTTCAGAATGGCCCAACATTAAGAAATGATTACTACATAAAAGCCAATGATTGAATAGTTTTCTATATATAAAACAGACGATGTAAACAGAATATCAAACTACTTTCAACACAACTTTTAGAAATTAGTTTGATATTCTGTTTACAATCTCAGCTTTTACATATAGAGTTGTCAAAATGGAAAATTGGTGTTTATTGTCACCAGGTTGACGATTCCCTGACAGCCACAAGGGGGAAGCATTTGTAACAGGCTGGTGTGTATTAGAGGAGTTCATTCAGTTTATTCCCTCCACATACTGTATCTTAGTCAAAGCACAAAGGAGCTCATCTTCTGCTTGTCATTCTTTCCAAGACTGCAATCATTCCAATGTCACCCCCTGAGTCATTGGCCTCGGCTTACACACCTGTAGCACCGTGCGAGATTCATACTTTACCTCAAAGACGTGTTTGAATAAAAGACACATTGTTTGCTCAGTTCAAGTCTTTGTAGGGTAAATTCCCCAATGTGTGAATTGGGCAATCACATATTTTTCCAATCACCGGAAAAATAAGTGATTGCCCATAGCATAGTTCAGGAACGACACATTCCTTCACAACAGCTGAATGGACAGGAGTGGAAAAATTTGAATGGGAGGTGTGAAATGGCCAGTCACCAAAACAATGGGCCCTATAGTGTCTACAGAAAAAAATCATGCACAGCACACATCCCTTTCTAGAGTATGAACTACACTAGACTAGTAGTCTCCAGTCATGTACCCTGGAGGGTCAAGACTAGCGTTAGACTGATATCAGTTTGCTGATATCGGCCTTTTATTAAACATAGGATATTGCCCAGTTAGTGTTGTCCACCTCCGGTATGTTGGATACAATGCACTTTGTTTGATTGCATATTTATTGTAGAATTGATCAATACCACACTGATTGTCTATGGGAAACTCAACCTGAATTGATTCTAATGCCACATTATAATCAGATCTTTTACTATCATCGTTATTATCATCAGTTTTAGTGTTCCATGATCTAAATGCTGTTTCAGAGGCTTTTCCGTCCAAACAAGAATAAAACTGTGGAGGAAACAATGAAAACATGTCTTTTTTTTTTTTGGCATGAGCATGTTGAGATTTGAAGATATCAGAACAACTTATCAGTTATTGGCGTCTTCACTACAAAAATATAGGTACTGACATTCAAAAACCCATATTGGTCACTAATAGATTCTGTCCTATCCTGTTCTATCCTATCCCTGATTGAAGGTGTGTTAATTAGTGAAGTTGGCTGGTATAGTGTTGAAAACCTGTGTACTCTTGGCCCTCCATGATGTATAGTTGGAGACCGCTGCACGAGACGCACACTATCTCTGCCCTGTCTCTTACAGGAGGAGATGACCAGTGCTCTGGCTACCATGCGCGTGGACTACGACCAGGTGAAGATCAAAGACCTGGACACTTCCAGCAACCCGCTGCTCAACAAGAGACGCAAGAAGGCCGCGGCGGGGGGCAAGAGTGGAGGCACCGTCTGCCAAAGTCAGTAAGAGGCTGAGGAAGGCCGGAAGACGCGGCCGCTACAGCCAGTGACGACGAACAGAAGGGAGGAAAATCTGATTTGTGCAGAAGAGCTGAGAGCGGAGGACAACACAGAGACCTGTTCGGGACTCTAGAGAGACTGGATGGGCAGGACGTCTTCCCTGGAATAGTAGTGGTGGAGAGGCAGGAGGAGGCGTTGCAAGGGAACAACAACAATGTAAGAGTTGGACATTTATAGGACATATCAAGGGATGACATCAGCTGTGTCTCCTCCCACCAGTAGAAACCAACTGGCTCAATGTGGGCCTATCTGTTTTTAATTGAAGTATGTTTTTATTTATGTACGTATATGTGTGATTTTTAGGTCCTTCAGATTAGGTGTGTGTGAGAGTGTGTCTGCATACAGTATTTGTAATGATAATGTGTTGTGTATTTGTGTGTTGGATTGCCTATTTCAGGTTTCTTCTCCTACCCATGCACTGTGCACGCACGCACACACGTACGCACGCACGCACACACACACACACACACACAACCCCAGTAGATGAACCAACTGTGGACAGACTGAAACTGGAACACTCTAGGTTACCTGTGTTGTCTTAATATCGTCTGTCTCTTTCTCCTGTCCTTTCAGGGATTAAAGCAAAGTTTGGAACAGCTTGTCTTGTCAATTACTTTAGAAATCTATAATTTCTTGTGTCAGCAAACTAAAAATGGAAGGGTCTCTACGCACCAACCAGAAATTAACTTTCTTCGTCAGAAAAGAGGAAATTCTGTGTCTATAATAACCTACAGTTCACCTACAGTGTGTTTCACTGCAACAATAATAAGACTGCCTCAACTACACTACCATATGTTTTTTTTATCAGTGTTGCTGCTACAGATTGGGACTGTTTCTCATTAATGGAGCTATGAGAGACAGTGCAGTCTGCCAAGTTCCTGTTACTGCCTGAGGCCACAGCCTTATGTAAGAAGTAGTGGCTCAAGGTTGCGTTATGCTATATGGTTGAGTTGTGACACTTTACCTTGAGAAAGGGCTTGTTTGTGTTTGTGGTCATTGAGTAAAACGCTGCCAGTAAATACAGAGTCACGGTTGTTCTGTTTCAATCCAAATGAGGCCATACGTGGGACACTTCTTTAACAATGAAAAACGTATCCGTAACTTGTATTTGTACTTGCCCACACGGCTCTAAATAAGATTTTCTAAAATAAAACCAGAGTATTCACGCTCAAGAAGTTTTTGCTTTGGGCCTTGGGAGATTTTCTTTTCTAATCATGCCTTTGAAGCTTTGTGAGCTTGCTATAAATAGCCACAGTGGAGTAGTTATTTGGGACACAGCCATTTGTCTCAGTGTCCTAGTTGAAAAGGTCACAAATATTATGTTTAGATAATATGGCGAGTACCTTTCCCCCACATCCAGCACACATGGTCACCCTCAAGTATTTAGGGGATGGGTTAGGGGAAGCTAATCATAAAACTGTGTTTGGCTTTGCTGACGTAAATATGGGCTATCAGCCATGATTAGCTGTGGCCCACATAGATCATGACCTCCCAGCTGTCGCTTGGTACTTGGTACAGATCTTTGTCCCAACCAAAAAACAGGGTTATGGATGGTCTGTGTCACATTATTCTGGCCTTAATTGGTATTAAAATGTCTTAAATCCATCTTTCAAAAGTCTTAAAAATGCTAAGACATGGGAAGTAGGATTTTATTAATCGTTTTTTTCTGACATTGTAATTTAAAATCTCAAAATAATTGGTAACATCTATTCTTTAAATAATTTACTGAATGCCTCTCGCATAGCGAAACCAACAACACTCATATTTTGTTTGCAGCCGGGATGCTCAGAGCAGATGCACTGTCTGCTAGCTAGCGACGAAATACGCCAGGTATTTCCCAGTTCTGTTCTACCTTCGTCTCCACCACGCCTCCACCCCCCATCTCCGATACCAGCACCAGGGCAAGCAGCAACAGATCTCCGGACAACATTCAGGTGTATGTCTAGACTGAAAGCAGAGGTACTGTGGTGTCTGAACACAGTGACAAAACACCAATCATATCAAATGAGTAGGAGACTTATTCCGCGCAATGTTCCCGGACTCTGAAATTGCCTACAGGTTTGCATGCATTTCCAACAAGACACATAACAGCACATAACAAATACGCAAAGTTCGGTTGCATGAACAAACCCCAAGCGTGCTGTGTTACTGCTAACTTAATAGTAACTTTAGCTTGTTTGTGCTTTAGCTTCATGCTAACGGCTGTAGCGCTGTTAGCATTAGCTCAGCTGGCTAACTGAGCATTAGCTGTGCTGTTAGAGACCCCAAGCATGCTCCCTCCCTGGCTCATAAACAGCCTATCATATCCCTTGATCATGGAGCGTGCTTCATGAATTATTGTTTAATTCTCAGGAGGGTGCGAAGGACCTGGACAGGTATAAGCTGGGGGGGGGGCTCCATACCTTACAAAATGCTTGCAAAGCTGGCTTCACCATGTGGCAAATGGACAAGGTTTTGAGGGCCATGCACACACTCTTCCATAATACACCTGCAAGGATGGAGGACTTCACGGTTATTCCCAAATCCACAAAATTTCCACTTCCATTCTGTGGCCACCGGTGGCTTGAGAACCTACCAGTTTTGGAGAGGCCTCTAGAGGTGTGGCCTTCAGTGACCATGTACATGGATGCAGTCAGGACAAAGAAGCTACCAAATCCAGGAACATCATCTTTTGACACCCTCGAAGCAGCACAGAAAGATCCTCTCATTGTGGCAAAACTCTACTTCTACATGTCTGTCACCAGGACCTTCAGTCCTTTCTTGACCACATGCCAGACAGATGAGCCAGTGATGCCATTCTTTGCAAACAATTTGGCAGAGCTGATGAAGGTAATTATATTATAGTACTGTACAGTTGGTTATGGCCATTTTATGTTCATTGATTGTACTTCTAATTATGCATATATTATTATGATATGGCAATGATATTAAGTCATATGTTAAAAAAAATCTGAAAAAAGAAAGCAAAGAACAGTGCTCCTAAAATTTTGTCCAATGAATATGCTTGGAATTATTTGGGTTACATTTTTAGTTTTCCTGTTCACAGTGTATTCTGAGGTGTTTCATCAAGAGGGAGGTCCTCCAGGACATCAGTCCACTCCAGTTGGTCAGACTGGATGTTGGTGACAAAAAGAACTGGGTACCTCCTAAGGATGTGAACATCAGCTTGGGTGCAGAATCAGCCCTGAAGGTAGTGTATCTTTCAAATTATTATCAGGATGCAGAAAATGGATTTACTAGTTGTTATATAGGTCATTCTCAGACAGAAGACAGAAAAAGATAGGAGAACTAACAGTCCTAGAATTTAGGAGGGACTGCATCAAGGTGATGTCAACCATCCTTCAGAAAGTGCAGGACAAGAGCCCCTTAAAATATCCCACTGTGAGGCAGATGACCTGTTTGGACCCTAGAAAGATGTTCTCTGATCCAGACTGGTGCCAGGGCAAGATGAGGAATCTTGTCCAGAGGTTTCTGATGATGGTCACCCAGCGACTGATCTGTGACTATGACACCGTCTGTGGGGGGGTCCTCAAGGTCCCTATCACTCAGGAGCTGCTGTCCTCGGTTGCATCAGCTAGGTCCAGGTATAGGATGTACCTAGATGAGGAGAAGCGAAAGAAAGTGACCGAAATCGTAACACAAAACCAAAGGGCAGCTGCAGAACGCATCGAGGAGCTCTGTTTGCGGTGGCAAACATTCTGCAAGATGATGCCGATCAGCTTGCCACACATACATACATTTGAAGTAGATCATCTAACTTTTACACTGGACCAAAAAAAGTCATGTTTTAGGTTACAATAAACATTTAGGCAAAATTGTCCCTAACCCTAAGTAATTGATGTCGTTTTTTCTTCAGTTTTGGTTATTGTAAAGTTGGTCTTAAATTTCATTCTGAGTGACATTAAAAAAAAAAAAAGTCTTAAATCTAACTTGCCTTAAGCTGTAGGAACCCTGGAGTAAGACAGAAAGCCAAATCAGACAGGTTTTTTGTGGTAGGAATTTTACTATAGCTTGCAAATTTCCTATTTCCTCATAGGCAGACGGTATGGTATTTTTCCTCTCTGAGTCAGCAGTTTTGATTAGTAGAGACAAGCCTTACACCACATACAGTATCTGCACATAACAGCAGCGATGACACAACAATCTCTCACACTTCCTTCTTGTGATATTCCAAAAGGAGGGCCCCACACACACACTTTTTGTCTCAACTACCCATATCTACTTTAATTACTAACATTACAGTGTCTTACATTCCTGTGTTTAAAGTTTAATTTAAAAGATAAATAGACCTACCAATCACAACACAACAGAGTGGCACCATACAAATGTATACTTTATTCTTTAAAGAAATTGTACCTCCAAAAGTAGGCTACATACAAAAGAAAACAATGAACATTCAAAAATACAGTCATAGTATAAAGTGCCAACAAAATTAAAATAAAAATATTTACTTCACAAAATTGTGCAAAACTTCAAATGTGCTACAGTGTAGTTGGTTAGGAGAACACACTGTAGTAATCTTACCAACAGAGACACCTGAACTCACACTAGCTTACTAGCTTACTCACACTAACTCACACTAGCTTACTAGCTTACTCACACTAACTCACACTAGCTTACTAGCTTACTCACACTCCTCCTCACAGCTCTCCTAACAAACCAGCAAATCTTGTTTCAACACTGTAACGTGACCTGTTAAATAACGCTAGAATGCTTGCCAACTGCGCCGCCCCACTCTCAGCCTTCCTTTTCAAAATTCTCCTAGCCTGGTGAAGCTCATGAGTAAGATCTTCGTGATTGCAATCATATATTTCACCCAATCCAATCACCTGGTCGTCCTGAAGGAACGTGCTGCTTTTAGGGTTTAGGGCCTGTATACCTTTCATTATTAAACAGTTAGGTTTCGAGAACCTTCTTTCCATTTCACCAATTATGGAGTCAAGGATGGGGTAGAGTAGTCTCTGTCTGAATGTACCTTTGTCATCATTACCCTTGCGGAGGCCTATAGTACATGTGACATAAGACCCACCAAGTTTGGAGATAACTTTTTGTGATCTCTTCTTCTCACCATTCTCAACAGCTATATTGCACTGTTTGGCTGTCTTTACTATGTCATGGCACAATTGATCACTAAATGTCTCAGTCCTGTACTCCTGAAATGTATCATGAAGTGACTCCACCATGTCAACTGCCATAGCTAAATCAACTGAGGGTGACTGTAGCAGGTCAGAAAGCAGCTTTGTGTTTCAGAACAGTTTTCGGAAGGTTGCAAGGAGGCCTATGAATGTGAGGTCAATCTGTACAAGCAAACCTCGAGTATTAATGGATATGTCTTTATGATTTTCTGTGCTTATATTTTGAAGAAGACACAACACAGACACATCCATCAAGTTCCTGCAAGCCAACGCTCTACATGCCCATCTTGTGTCACTAAGTTGAACAGTGTCAACTAAGACCAGGTTCAGACAGTGCGCATTAGAGTGGACATAAAACACATTTTCAGCCTCTGTCTTAATTGTGGCTGCCACACCTGAGTATTTGCCACTCATCACTGAGGCCCCATCATAACCTGTCCAACAAGATTTGGTTTGTACAGAAGGCCATAAGTTTCTAAACACTGGATGATCATTTCGCTGGGCCCCTTAGCATCTAGATGTTGGGCATGTTGGAAATCAAGAAAGCTTTCATGCACAGCCCTGTTGTAGTAATACCTAACTACTAATGACTTCTTTTGCAGAGCTTTGCTTTCATCAGCAATGACAGAATGCCTCACTCTCCTTCACTTCCTTCACAATGGAATCACGCACCATACTTGCTAAGCACGGCAGAATTTCATTCTGTATGGTATTGCTAGTGTATTTTGCATTGCCTTGTGCCTTTTTGGCAACCATAGGATTGTGTTTAGCGATCATTCCTAGAATTTCTAAGAAATCCCCTTTGTTGTCAGATTCTTCAGATGCACGGTGACTTCTTTGTGCTATAATCTGTGTTGCTGTCAAAAGCAGTACATCTACCACTGTTTTAATGTAACTACGATTCTCTTCAACTTTCTTTCTGTACTCTTTGTCAATCATGTCTAATACAGAACAATCTGTAAGCGCTACCCTCTTGTGCTCATTCCAAGCAAACAAAGCCACCATCTTTGAACATTGCTTTTTTCCAATGTGAAAGCCTGATTCTGAGGTGAAAACAGATTCTGACGCATTAGACAGGGAGAAGTGTCTGCATGCATAACAGTAGGCTGAATCTTTCCTTTGTGAGTATTCAATCCATGAATACAGGTTATACCACAATGGATTGAACGACCTCCTCTTCTCACCTTGAATGGTTTTTGGAAAAGTCTTTAAACAAGGTTGAGTGGGACCTGCTGCTCTTGACTGAACTATCTGAAAGTGACAAAAGCAGAGAAAAAGAGAACCAGATCCTGCATGTAAGTCACAAATGTGACTTACTGGGACAGAAGTACTCATTTGGGGCATTAATACAGATGAAAGAATTGAATGAAGTACAATATATTTCATATGAAAAATTAAGGCATACCTTGAGGTAACAAGGGCTGCCACATTACTATCCCCACGTGACACTGCATGGCCTGCAGGTACTGCTGGATGGTTCTCATTGTCTGAGAGTGGCTGACGACACACCTGAAGCAATACAGGGATTTTAACAGTTGTATCAATTTATTTGTATGTCAAATTAGTCATATTTAGCTTTTTCACGTGTGTATTGACAAAAATTGGGCTTTGCCCTGAATGAAAGTATAAGCCACTGTATATAAGTATAGCAAAAGTGAAACATCCCCATCTCAAGTCAAAGCAGATAAAGTTTTAAAGAAGGCAAATGCATACATACCCTGATGTGCAGGTGAAGCTGAAGGGCCTTCATCGCCAGTATCCTTGTCTGAGTCTACAAAAACACATAAGTTGTCATCAGAATGATGACAGGAGCGACAAGTAGCGAGACAAGACCAGCGTAACGCATGTAGCCCGGAATGCCCGGTGATTTCTTGACGTGTGGTTGACCGCTCCGAAACAAGATCTTATTCTTCTCTGGGTTTTTGGCAGGCTAGACACTACTCTAGCGCATTACTGCCTCTCAGGTTTAAGACTGAATTGCACCTATAAACGAAAGTTCTCGTCAATGGAGTGGCATCTGGGGTGGCCAATCAGATTCCAACCCAGGTCACTCCCTGGCCACGCCCTGGAAACGCCCTGGACACTCCTAAAAGCAGCAATGCTGTCTAAGGCTTGGGTGTGAGGCAAATAGAGGGAGTGTGGGATGGGGGGGATACACTCTGCCCTTTAGGGAGCAATGTGCTGAAAGTCAGGGGAGAGGGTCTTGAGGGTAATCCAACCTTCAAGTCTTTCTCCCTCTCTCTGTCATGCTCCTTTTTGTCATTTTTAGACTCTGTTTCTGGGCCCCTTTCATGCCTCTTTTTCACTCCTCCTTTGTATCTTTTATGCCCTTCATCTTTTGTATGTACCATGACATTTCCCTGGCACCTTTCCTTCCTCTGTCTTTTGGGTGTGTGTGTAATTGGTTTCATCAATCTATTAATATGCATTCCCAAGGCCATGTGCTTGACAATAAGTGTCATTACCATAGACCGGGCTGCTAAGGGTAGAGGTCACATAATGCTGTGTTATCTCTAGAGGGTCACATTGCTGGCAGGTTAGTGTGTGTGTATGTGTGTGTGTGTCAGCATTAGTGTTTCTCCGGTGATCAACAACTCTAGTTCCCAAAGGTCCTCTAGTTAGACTGTCTGTCCTTGAAAACAAACAAAAAATCACTATAATTTTCCTATAATCTTCCTATAGGGGCGTATAGTGTATCTGTAGTACTCAGTAGTGAGTGTAAAGTAACTTTAGAGTAAAGTAATCACACTTTCTGGTGTGTTTAACCCCTTTGGTATTACTATGATAGCCCTATAATATTCCTAAAGCGACTTACAGAGTATCTGTGGCTCTCAATGGTGAGTTTAAAGTGACCTTATCATATTTTATTTATTTTATTTGTTTATCTCCTGTGGTTATTTAAGTTTTCTGTGATATTTTTCTACTATTCTTACAACATTTACTACATGGCTACAATAGTTAAGTGTAAGGGTCAGCCTGCGTTGCACAGGTTATAAATACTCACTTCTACAGTGGACCATCAAAGACATGGGAGGTTGGCAAGCCTGGTCAGGGGAGGGGTGTGTGTATGTGGAAAGGGAAGTGGGAGGGGGGGCATGTACGGAGTCCATCCACTTTTT
>OOFE01027758.1:14220-28007 GCA_900323365.1 Monocentris japonica | reverse complement strand
TCCATCCACTTTTTAAAAAAAACACAAACAAAAAAAACAATACTCGTCACCCTGGCCTGAAGTCCCGAAAAGTGGGTGTGTGCAGCCAGCAACCATGCAGCTCAGAGGAAGCAGCAGGGTGTCGTAGCCCTCCGCAGGCTGTCGTCGGACACACAGCCAGGCAGCGCGCTCCATCAGACACCCAGGATGAGAGGCTCCAGCCGATCCAAACACACGCAAAACCTGGACCGGACGGGTAAGAATGATTGTTGTCGAGGCTTTCGGTCGCGTGCGTCCGTTTGTTCACGCCGTGCATCTTTAGCAGCAAGAAGCCCTTTCTAAAAGACGTAAACAAGAGTCGACGTGATCTCGGTGTGTTTGCGCCGTCACGGAGACCTGTACCCTACATGAGGACAGCGGGCGAAATGTTTGATTTGTAACATCGTGGTTTGTAATTGTAGCAGTTTTGTTTGAACCCGCGGGAAATGTTTTTGGACAGCGGTCCAGAATGCAACGACTCTATACAGTTTATACTCCCGTCAGTCAGCTTTCCCTTGGTGGCTTTTTTTTCTAAGACAGTGAATACAGTCCAGATTTAACACTGCAGAAACTGGTGCTGTGTATTTTTAGGCTGTTTGTCGTGTTGAAGGTTGTAGTAAGAATATGTGGTTGTAGAGCTCCGAGTGGGCTGCTGCGATGTATGTGTGGAGAATACAGAAGAATGGTTCATGGCCCACAAACTACCACGCAGCACGTTTAAACCAGATTTACTGACAGTGTAATATCAGTACACTATATTGGGATATGACTTGTATACTCTCTTAGGCTCTTGGCTGCAATCAGAGCCTGGCAGCTGCTGGGAGGAGGAGCTGTTGTGATCCAGCTCACAGACCTGCTTCCTGATCCAGTACGGTGTGCAAGCCACTGTTTTCTAGATAAGATAAGACACTGTAAATAGCCCAGAGAATAATACATATTGCTTAACAGATTTACATGCTGCAAACACATCACGGGCCACAGATTTGCCTGCGGCTATCAAACCCCTGTGCAGGAGCATTCAACCCTGTTTGTTTTACCCAGTTACTTGACAATCCTAAAAAAAAAAAAAAAAAGTATCCTTTGCAGAAGTTAGTGTGCCATCTATTTGTGGAGCTGATGTACCTGCAGTGTATTCTAGTCTACTAGCAGTTAGGGGATTTGAGAGAGAGCATTTAATTAGAAAGGCTCCATCTCATCATATTTGGGTCACAGGCCCTGTTGCTCCATCACCAAGTCTGACTCTAGATGGATAGACTCAGTAGACTAACAACGCCATGATACGCGACTAGTCGCACAGACTACGCCCTAGTAATGAGCGCAACAGCTAAACAGATAGGACTAGTAAACTCTCAACTCATTCAACACACATACACGCGCACACATACACACCTCACAGCAATGCTGCCATCTTATGGTCATTGTCGACATGTGCGCAAAATTTAGTTATGGGTTGTGTAGTACTGTAAGCTTAAATTACATGATTGAAAATACCTGGTGTTTGGGTTTTCTTTTAAATTTAAACAACTACTACTGTTACTACTACTACTACTGTTACTACTATTATTAGTACTACTACTACTACTGTTACTACTATTATTAGTACTACTTCTACTGTTATTACTATTATTAGTACTAATACTGTTACTACTATTACTACTACTACTACTGCTGTTACTAATACTACTATTACTAACTACTGTACTACTACTGTTACTGCTGTTACTACTACTACTATCACCACTACTCCTACTACTACTACTGATACTACTACTACTTTTACTACTGCTACTGCTGCTACTACTACTGTTACTACTACTACCACTACTGCTGCTACTACTGTTACTATTACTGCTAGTACTACAACCACTACTATAACCATAAGGCCTCGCTGCTCTCACCCTGCCACACTGTACCTGGAAACTACACAAAGACAAACAAGAGGCCAAACACAAGCTGCGACAAGAGAACACTGCAGCACAGAGTCACAATTTCAAGGTTTTCCTGGCATTAAATGTGTTTTTAGAGGAGCCCCTGTCAGGAAGGCCAGTGCCCACAGTTGCCGTTGCCAGCTATAACAATCTCAACTCTCCCATTGGCTCCCAATATTTGTCACTGGCTACGTTAGCGTGCACAGTAATATTCCCTTAATATTTGGGACTCAAGTATTCTGTTTATTGGAACGGAGTGCTTCCAGTATTACCACTGAGAGCACTCAGATGAAGGCAGATTGACGTTAAGTGTAGGTGCTGTTTTTAATGTTCTAGCCTGTCTAATAAAGGTTTTGTTATTATTCAAACCCACAAGTGCCTACACTTGGAATTTGTAGACCACATATACCATTGGTGGTCATAATTCTTCCTTATTATGTTTATTAGTTAGCACAGGAAGCCGCCATATCCCATTTACAATAACCTGGATAAGCTCTCCTGGCAATGAGAAAGCTGGATAAGGTACCTGGGACATTCTGATTCAGAATACTGATGGATGTAAACATGTTATCCCATTTATCAATGGATTTGGCAGTCTGTGCTAGATCTGTTTTGCATGACTTAAGTCAAAACATGGCAGTAATTGCAGGTCCTCTGACTTCGGCAGTGAAGAGGAAACTGAATTGTCTCTTGATCATGAAAGATTTATTCTTGGCTGTTTGGATGGCAGATGGCATTGCAATAGCAACTTATTTAAGGTAGTTTTTAAAAAAAAATCACAATTGCAAAAGTTACCACTGGGACAGGCATCTTTCAGTGTTGGAACTAGCTTACTTTGCTAGCCAAATCATTGGTGGGAAACACAGATATGCAGTAATTCTGTTTATTTGTGGTATGTGGATATAGAGATATTAAAGGTTATCAAAGGTGCATATAAACAGCCTATCCCGAATATGGCCTTAATAGCCATTATTTTTGATGTCTTCCCTCTTTCCACAATTAAGCTGTAATATCAACAGGCTATTGCCGAGTCTATTATTAACTGGAATTCCCTTTGATTTTTTTTTTTTTTTTTTACTGCTGGGTCATTTGGGATGCTGATAAAGTTGATAAAGTTTAGTCCAATGATTCAAAGTAGCCTTTATCCTTTCAGTTCCTTGTTTTTTTTCCACTTTGGAGCTTGCAGAAATGCTTAAGCAACTTCCGAAAGAAACCCCCTGCAATGTAATATATGCTTCACTTATTTGTCTCATTTGTTCAAATAAAAAGTAGGTAGCTAACTTATTGCACTTTTACCTTAGCACTGGTTCTGCTCTTAAATGCTTGTTTAGGAAGGAAATGCACTTACAATTTCTGGTGACTAGTAGTTCTAGTGCCTACCTATGTTGAATGCACTTATTGTAAGTCACTTTGGATGAAAGCGTCTGCTAAATGACTGTAATGTATAGATTTTCAATAGAGTACCTCATTGATGCTTATTTTACTTAGCCAATCATGAGGCCTACAGAAGAAATGCATTGTGCTGCAGCTGAATGAGGGTCTTTTAACTCTGGGCTGTAGCCAGGGCTAGCCATTTTAACCCTGGTTAAACTGCATCCTTGTCCCTGGGCAAAAAGTTTCATGTTGGCCTTAAAGTGGGATAACACTGACTTGCACATTAGCCTAGCCCCACTCTGGAGCTGGGGTAGCCTTGAATTTGCAGGGTGAACCATAAAATTTCAGACCTTAGCCTTGAGCTAATTGGTTCATATTTCAGAATCAGAACCGATTCTTTAATATGTTTATAGTTTCCTTATATCAAGTAATCTGTAATGTATTAGAATAGGCAGAAGTGACGTCAACATGAAAAGTGTGCAGTTAGTGCAGCTTTAACAGCACTGTTGACTTGTTTCATGGTCTACTACACTCTAGAGACAGGTCAAGACAGACAGGTCAAGCTCGTTTTGGTGAAGTTTGGCTTGCAACTCCTAACTTAGTGTTGTTTTTATTTTTAAGTTAAATGAGACTACCTATTGATGCTAAAACGACATTTACTTTGTAAAACAATATCCCATTAAAACACTTTCACGTATTGGACATGATCTGGTGTCGTTATTACGGTAAAACAACTCTAGAAACGATCATAATGGTAACTCCCCGCTATCTGCTGTATCGTATCGTTTCCTCTTATTTCCTCGCCCCGTGCCTCCCACATGCTATTCATCCAGCTTGTGTTTTGTTGAGGAGCACGGCCGGTGTCATTTACGGTTCACCTACACAGCGGAGGCGCTGCGCGCATACTGGACAGATTACGGTCCATCGTTGGTTTCCACGGTCCCCGGCCTGGACCATGTGACAGCAGCCACAGAGCGAACAGACCTCTTCACCATCACCGTCGAACAGCGCGGATGAAACCCCGACCACCTTCAACGCAGCATCAGAGAAAAGGCCCCGTGTCGCCGCCGCCGCCTCCGGTGTGTCGGGACGCGGAATGGAGGACAAAACACAGCCAAATCCCGCCACGACGCGGGAACTGACCCAAAACCCGCTGAAGAAGATCTGGATGCCCTATAAAAACGGTCTTCCTGAAAGACACATTTCTCAAAGAAAGGGTGCGTATGGTCGCGACGTGGCAACGTGGTAAAACGACGTGTGTTTTAGTAGTATTTGTTGGTCTAACTGAAACCCAATCGACATTTTCATTTCTTCCGGATACTGTTATAATTTGCGTGCGCGCATCCTGACCCTCCGTCGTGATAACTTAAAGACCAACCTATCGGTCTATTGTATTGTTAGAAGTATAAACCGGCGTTAGTCTCATTAAAAGCGCGCTAACAGCACGGGGAAGCCGTTTAATTCTGTCCACGCCTGATCTCTTGGCGGTGCAGTCGTCTTTACATAAGAAGGGCTTGCACGGCTGGTGTTCACTGCAGATGAAGGCTACCCGCACCGAGAGGAAGGGACTAGTGCCGGTGTGCATCTCATTGTTACTATAAGCCAAGTCAGTCACCACTTGTTAGTAAACAGGAATTGTACTGCAGTCATGTGAGTGATTTGGCCTGTGGATGTACTGCATTATAACTGTGCTTCTCCTGGTCGTTGACAGCACATTTGAGTTTGGCCAGTGCTTCTCCACTAAGGCCTGTCTGAGGAAGGATTCAGGGGTCCTATAAGCGGTCAATGTCAATACTTAACAATTAGGATTAAGAATGATCAATGCCCCTTCTGTGAATCTGGACATCTCCTTTAAAAAGTCCAAAATCGGCCATATTTGGTTTACCAAGAGCGACTGAGACAAAACAGTACACTGAAGAATTTTAATTGACATAAAATCAGCAAAGCGCCATGAACACCCAAATAAAATTAAAAGTGCACACTGGGCCTCTTTGGACTGGATGGTTCTTATTATATATATGCATGTATAAATGTATATGGTGAAGTGCCTCCTGTGAGAATGGGTGTGCTCTCTGGCCTAGTCATCTGTCTGTGCGGTGTGTTTTACCACAGTACGTCTGGGTGTGGAAACGAGCCGTTGGGTCTCCAGATGTCTTGGGTTGTTGTTTCACAACTCCCCTGCCACGTTCTGGTGACACCGTGACCCTGCTCCTCGCCGACAACATTCCCCCAGTGGCGTGGTGTGACTTTGTCTTCATGTTGGATAGCACTAGGTTTCCACACACACTGATAAGGACAGTCTTGTGTAAATCTAAGATCTGAACTGTTCACCTATTTTTTTTTTAACAATGTAATATGCAAGATGGCTCAGAGGCAAATTGTGAAAGCGGTGTAGACATTTTTAGCTGTTCAGAAAAACAAATCTGTTGAAAGACACCTTGTGATTCATTGTGTGGCTAACATCACCATATTGAGATATTACAAATTGGAAACCAAAAACGGTTATTTTCCAAGCGTCTTATCGAGTGTGATCCATATGCGACTCAAACCTTTTCTTCTTCTTCCGCCCCTCTCCCTCTTTTATTTCCAGTATGCATGACCAACTGTCCCACCCTGATAGTGACGGTGGGCCTACCTGCCAGAGGGAAGACCTACATCTCCAAGAAGCTGACCCGCTACCTGAACTGGATCGGAGTGCCCACCAGAGGTACCAGCTCACCAGTTTATCAGCTTTACTGAATACTGTCCAAGAAACATCTCTGAAACATAGTTGTAGAGCAAGGTGATCACAAGTGTCCCTCCTTTTTTCTCCCACTTTCCCAACAGAGTTCAACGTTGGGCAATACAGGAGGGAGTATGTGAAGATCTACAAGTCCTTTGAGTTCTTCCGTCCAGACAACGAGGAGGGGTTGAAGATCAGACAGTAAGAACAGTCTCAGTCAGGCGTTACAATCTATTTAACCGCCATCATGTGACGTGCTTGACTGCATTTCTCCATGATCTCTGCAGACAGTGTGCTTCAGCGGCCTTGAACGATGTGCGTCAGTACCTCGCAGACGAAGGAGGCCAAGTTGCGGTGGGTCAAATACAGTGTATGATGCATAAAAGGCTGGATTATGAACAGGTTAACACACAGGGGTTGTGAAACTGCAGTGATATGTCTTTGCGTAAAGCTGTCTCCTTTGGTTTTGCCGTGCTTTGAGTTAAGGTTTCTAACATTTCCATGTGTTATCCAGGTCTTTGATGCAACAAACACCACGAGAGAAAGGAGGGAGACCATCATCCAGTTTGCTCAGCAGAATGGCTTCAAGGTACTGCGTTGGCTCACAGTCCTCAGTGAGGATCCTGCGTTAAAGTGAGACACATCAAGCCTGATCTTTCCCCTTTTCCCCCTCTTCTCTCAGGTGTTCTTTGTAGAATCTGTTTGTGAAGATCCCGATGTCATACAAGAGAACATTGTGGTGAGTGACTAACTATGTCTGTTTATTTCAGGAGAAAGCCAGCTTCTTTCCATGTTGTGCTCAGTCCCCTGCTTTTTCTGTTTCTAGCAAGTGAAGCTGGGCAGCCCTGACTACACAAACTGTAACACAGAGGAGGCTGTGGAAGACTTCATGAAGAGGATCAAGTGTTATGAAAACTCCTACGAGACTCTGGATGAGGTTCTGGACAGGTGAGTGAGACCTGGGGGTCATTTCTGGTACATTTTTTGCTTATTCGGTGCTCTATCCTGAGCACCTCCTGTAAGAGCTGGGCTCAGTATGTGAGGATGTACGACCAGGATTAGCCCCAGTGTGACACTAAGTGGCGTTGAGATTTTGAGACATGCGACCATGTGTATGTTTACTTTTGTTGTTTACCACTCCAGTAATGCACACCCCTTGAGAGCTTAAAAAGTGCTAGTGCACTTGTTTGCTGTCGTGTGCTCATTGGCTTTGCTAATCCTCCCATTGAGGTCATTGGGAAAATTTGCCTTGTATGTAGCAATGTGGCAACACCCTGCAACAGGGCAAACCCGAGGGCTGTGTGTGCAGTTTTTCAGCAAGGGTCCTACAGTTGCTCAAATAAAGAAAAGTAACCTTTTCTATCATTTGTTACATTATATCATTCATTCAATAGGTTTATGCAATGATATTTTGTTTTAAATGGCCCCAAAACAACAACTTAGCTGGATATTCTCAGCATTTTAGACTCTATCACAGCATGTCCACTCCTTAAAATGTGAGGCATGATGTCCAAACCTCTCCATGGTTTTTCCTCTCGGTCTCTCCCAGGGATCTCTCCTACATTAAGATCATGGATGTGGGCCGGCGCTACCTGGTGAACCGGGTGTTGGACCACATCCAGAGCCGGATTGTCTACTACCTCATGAACATCCACATCACGCCACGCTCCATCTACCTGTGCCGCCATGGCGAGAGTGACCTCAACGTCAACGGACGCATCGGAGGAGACTCTGGCTTGTCGCCCAGGGGCAAGGAGGTACAGCCAACTCGTCTCAAACGCAAGAGCCTTGTCTTCAAAGCATTTGATTTTTCTGATTCTATCCAGATGAGGTGGAAGTGAAAGCATTTGGAAAGTCCAGTTAAAAAAAATGGTGTTTCAGACACCAGAGTCCAACCGCTTGCACCCCTGCCAGAACCTTCTCTCCTGTATCTCCCCTATATTGTCTCCTCAACATCTCTACTATCACAATGTAAATATTTATTAATATAGAAGAGTTGACCGGCCAATCTCATAGGAGGAAAAAATGTTCCGACATACAGCGTTTTCACACTTGGGTCAGTTGCTTGAGTCCGAACCCATGATGGTCTTGGGTGTTTTTCATCCTCACAGGTGTGCTTTCACACACATGAAAATTCGTCGGAGCCACAGTGCATTTGCGTGACACTCTACGTCATCGTCGCTTTTTGTCTCTTGTGCTTGTAAATATGAAAGAAAGAAGATGCTTGGCGTTCCTAGTTCTGTTTTTGTGCTTTGCTCTCAATGCGTGCAGTTGCACCACAAAGGTTAGCTTGTCACAATGAGCCCGCTCCAGTCAGATATGTTATCTCTTCTCTAAATTGGACATCATTAGATGATACACACACAAACTTATATAGTGCGAATAGTTAGGATAACAGGCATCCTTCTACTTACCGACTGTGGACCGCACCACAGTTCACGTGATGCGGAAGCAGACCCCTGTTTTCATGCAAACCTCTGTTTGCTTTTCTGGACCGAACCCGAGTTCAAAAACGGTTTTCACACCAACAAACCTTCGGCGTAACCGTCTCGGGTCTGGAAGAAACCCTTCAAACGAACTTGGTGCGAAAACGTCCATAGATGCAGAGTTCACTTTTTGGGGCAAGATGTCATTCTCCATTTCCGTCCATCCACTCATTCATTTTCAGTTTGCGAAGTACCTGGGCCAGTTCATCCAGGCCCAGGGCATCAGTGACCTGAAGGTGTGGACCAGTCAGATGAAGAGAACCATCCAGACGGCCGAGGCGCTCAACGTGCCCTACGAGCAGTGGAAGGTCCTCAACGAGATTGATGCGGTAGGTACTACACCCTCCGTAGTTACGGACAGCTATTTACCATCCCTCTGTGCAGAGTTAATGGAGTTTAACGTGTGTGTGTGTGTGTGTGATGTCCTCAGGGTGTGTGCGAGGAGATGATGTATGAGGAGATCCAGGAGAACTATCCTCTGGAGTTTGCCCTGAGGGACCAGGACAAATACCGCTATCGCTACCCCAAGGGAGAGGTCAGGGACTTGATCATCCTGAAATCCTTTTCATTCAGTTCTCTTAGCATTGTGTTGTGCAATGCTACGACATGGTCCTGTAACTTTTGAAGTGTGTGTGTGTGCATGTATGTAATGTGTTTTTTACAGCTTGTCGACATCTCTGTCTGACACTTGCAATTTTGTCACACACAGATTTTAACTGCATCCAGGCTAATGGCCATTTAAACTCTGCTAATGAGTCCAGCTTGGAAAAGCTGCCACTTAGACAGAGCTGGCTAAATGCCAGGAAACTGTAAACAAAGACTCACATTAGTCTGTGAAACTCTGACAAATATGGGTCCAGTTTGTTTACTGTGGTGTGTCCTCGCCTTCAGTCCAGCCCATTACCTCTCCATTAATCTCACACAGAGATGGATATGGCCATTAGGGGAGGGCGGGGTAGATTGTTTGAACCACACAATTCTTTTTAATTTTAGGACCTTGTGTCAGTAGTTTTTTGTATTTTAACTTGAATGGGAAGGTCTTGGCATAGTCTACCCTAATAATGATCTCAAAACAATAATTAACTAGAAATGCATTTCCCGTGGAAAATGTGTGGGATTGCTGAACGGGCAAACTGTGAAGTATCAATTGCCAGTCTGTACTAGCTGGTTGCTAGGGTGTCCTAGGCTGTTGCTAGGGTGTTATAGTTGGTTGCTATTGTGTCTTAGGTGGTTCCTATGTTGTTTATAAGTCGTTGATAAGGTCTAATATGTCATTGCTAACGTGTACTAGCTGGATCCAAAATGGCTGCCTGGATCCAAAATGGCGGCATCTGTAGTAGTAAGTTGAACAAAGTTCAATGAAGAAGAACTGGTTGATGAATCAACTTTATTTGGCACTAACACGTACACATGCAGTGAATTTCTTTCTTCGCTTCCTACCGCTGACTAGATACACACACATCACCCCACACACATGCACTTTTCCAGGTCAGAGGACAGCGCAGGCAGCAGCTGGAGGTTAGGTGCCTTGCTCAAGGGCACTTCAGCAGTGTTGGTGGGCACTGTAGCTGTGGCACCAGTCATTTTTCAATCACCAGCTCACAGCTGGAATGCCGAGGATCGAACCAGCGACCCTCCGGTGATGGGTCGGTCTCTCTAACCGCTAGGCCAACCTGCCGCCAAATACATTGATGTCTGTGATTGCTGTGTACTAGGTGTACTAGCTGGATCTAAAATGGCCGCCTGGATCCAAAATGGCGGCATTTGTAGTAGTACTAGTCGTCGTAGAAAATTGAATGAAGTTGAATGCAGTTGCATTACAAATACATTGATGTCTATGAGAGTACAAAATACATTCAAGTCTAGGGCAAGTACAAAATACTTCATAATTCCTAAAGTACTACAAGTATCTCTTAGAAAAGTCATAGCACACTTCTACAAATAATTCTGGACATTTTGACATATGACACATGTATGTATGTAGCACGAAAACTGTGGGACAAGATACACTTCAACCACGTTTTTAAAAATAGTGAAAATCTGAACAAGCAAAAAACACGCACGTAAGAATAATAATAAACATGCAAGATTACAATAGTGGCTGACTCAGCAGCAATCCCACTAAATATGGCTAGTGCATGCTTGTGATGATGATTCTCTCCAGTACTGGCAGCAGCCTTAGATGAAATAGTCTTCCATCATCAGTGAAATCACGTCTGTGGGGTGGTTGTGCTCTGGTTTCCCTCTGTCTTTTTTGTCTAACTTTTCCCCTCTCTGCTCTCCCTCAGTCCTATGAGGATCTGGTTCAGCGGTTGGAGCCGGTCATCATGGAGCTGGAGAGGCAGGAGAACGTGCTGGTCATCTGCCACCAGGCCGTCCTGCGCTGCCTGCTGGCCTACTTCCTGGACAAGACAGCAGGTCAGTCCCTTCACTGCACCTCCTGGACCCTGGTGGGGGGTGTTTCATAAGGTCACATTAGAAAACGTGTGCAAAAACATTTGCAACATTTGCAAACAAGCACACAAACCAGGGTTACTGACTCACCATGAGAGAAATCCATCAATCTGTAGAAGAGGAAGGGACACCAGTTTCTTCACCAGCTGTGTCCTCAATAGACCTGAATGCAACGCACCAGCATGACATGAGTTTTGAGTTAAGGGTGCGACTCCTTTTTTCTTGACTCACTCTCAAAACTCACTCTCTTGGTGCTACTATGCAATTGCTATTGCTCTCTCCCCTGACACGTATAATGTGGAGCAAGTTCAAGCCTGTGCTTTGGGGGTTGTCAAAAAGCATTTTGGGAAATATAGGAAATCACTAACTGAAATAGAATTGGACGAGGCAGGTTGAGGGAAAGTGGAACAACAAAAAGGTAAATTGAAACACTTCATCACACAATAACTCCTGGAATGTATTGAGCATCACAGATTGATGATATATAACAGTGTAAGAGGATATGAGAGTCTTTTTCTTTAAAGAGCCATAGCTGAAGTTCAATTTTTACAATAATACAACTTCTTCCTTTCCCTAATTCTAATTGGATACTGCTTAATAAAGAACACATTTGATTTGTAGAAAATGATTTGCAGTGTCTGTGACAGTTTGGCTGTGAAACTGTGACAGTTTCATTGTGCCATCTAGACAGGAGTGTCCCACTCTTGGCTGACTGACCTGAATTTTGTGCTGTAGTGATAATGTCATGTTAAAAATAAAGTGAAGGATTTTTTCATTTTTCAGCCAGAGACAGAACAATACTGGAAGTGAGGTGATTCTGCCTTCAAAATAAAAGCATGAAGTTTGTCATTATCACTTTTGTACAGCAGAATAAATTGTAAAAAACTGCAGCACATGTTCAGCAATATGGGTTTTATTCTGAATTTTTAATCGGAAGGTGTTCTGGCTGGCTTGACACTGGTAGGCAAGCCAACATAAAAATGCTAAAATGTCATTGGTGAAAAAATTTTCCCTTTTTTCCCAATTTCCCTTTTATCATCTATATCATTTTCTTTTGTTTGATTGAGGATTGTTACACAGTGCATATTCTGATCAATAAAGCACTTCTTCCTGTAATTGTTTTATAATAGGCCAATACTAGGAGTCATGATTGTACTTTGACCGGTTCTTGGACCGGTACTTGTATCAGCTGATCTACTTAATAAAGTACTTGTGTCGGTTCTGAAAAGTTGGTGTTGGTACACCTTTAGCTGGAAGTGTAACAGAGTTGGAGAGGTCAGTTAAACTCACTGCTCACTCACCCTTTACTTCAAGAGTGGGCTTTTGATTTGGCTTGACCGGCAGTGCAGCCGTCTATCATGCTGGCTGTTCAAGACTGGGTAGAGACTGTCCCAGAAAGGAAACTTTAATCCTCGCAAGCAAAAATGACACCCCACATAAGGAATTTGTCCATTCATCCCTGGTAGTTTCATGAACTGTTGCCACTGTGCATTTGTCTTGAAACAGAGGAGCTGCCTTACCTGAAGTGCCCCCTGCACACTGTGCTGAAGCTAACACCAGTGGCCTATGGTAAGACTGGCCTCCTCCAGGCGCTGACTGCACCTATTGAATCAATGTCCATTTATTAGTGGTGATTGTTCTTCTGCTGTCTGAACTAATGATGAGAAACCTCGTTTCCTGCATCCTCAGGCTGTAAGGTGGAGTCCATCAGCCTGAATGTGGATGCAGTCAACACTCACAGAGACAGACCAGAGGTGGGTATAAAGACACACACACACTGTACAACTGACCCATTTTGTGGAAGGTAAGTGGGCCACCATTTGCTCACATGCAGGTGGGATAGATGGGTGCAGATGCTAAACATCATGGTGTCCTCTGTGCTATTTCACAGCAGCATTCAAGCACACTGCATCTTCTTTCAGCAGTCAATTCTGCATGCCATGTCTTCAGAATCAGTGGCCTTAAGTAATAATGAGCTCTTTGTAGGCCTTTGTTGTGGATTATATGTAGAGAGGCTGACGAAGGCTGTTGCTGCTGATGCTTCTCATGCTCAACCTCCCACCCTGTAGGTAAATATGCTTCCAAGTGGACTGTGTTACATTATCTTACAGTGTGACGCCGGAGAGCAAGACAACCTAATACTACCTAGAGAAATGTCTTGCGCACTGAAAATGCTGGCGTGTCTAATTGCGCGCAAAGAAGTAGTGAGGTCGATGACTACATGTATATGACAAATGTGACATGATTTAAGGCTTGGAAGATGGATATACCGGATCGTTCAATCACACTTAAAGGGAAAGTTCAGGATTTTTGGAAGCTTATCTTGTATATTGCTAATAAATCCCCTTCTTAGGATATTAAAAAAAGTTGTTTGACATGTATGCAGTGGCTTCATTCCTCCTTGTGGTTGCATTCCTCCTCTTGAAGGTGGCAATCTCTCAAACAAAAATATCAAGCATGTTTAAAGAAATAAATCTTAAATTTCTGAACCTTCCCTTTTTTACATTTACATCCCCTTCATCCTCTCGCCACTCGCCTAGCGTATGCAATAGATCTCGTGTGTCCCGTGTGTTTGATCCCTCCCCTCTGTGTTTTTTATCATTGAACAGAACGTAGAGGTGTCGCGGATGTCAGAGGAGGCTTTGCTAACAGTGCCAGCTCATCAGTGAGGCAGTGTCCCTCACACCCCTCTCCCCCTTCCACCCTCTTTATCCTCCTTCAGCCTGCTTAGCTACATACCTGCCCAACCAAGCACCTCTAGCTTACTTCTTCACCTTCCCCCTGACTGGATGGTTTTCCACAGCT
>OOFE01027758.1:0-14178 GCA_900323365.1 Monocentris japonica | reverse complement strand
ATAATACGGTGGAGATTAACTGGAATCCAGTTTCTAATTTTGACTATTAAACCGAAGACTCGGGTCATGTGTCGTGTTTGTTCTCTCATTTTTGGAGAATGAATGAAAAGCCGAGGAAGGTTTTGTGAATCATTGCTGTACTCCCAACTGTGAAGCAATGAAACTCCTTTTCAGTTGAAGTAATATTAAGTTTGAAATAGTAATAAGTGGTAGTTTATTTTCTTACTAATTTTGTCTCTGCAACTGATTTCACAATGTTAATTTTTCAGTGGCTTGTGTACTTTGTATGTACTGTTAGTAAGAGAAACCTAATCTGCTGAAATGGCTTGGCATTACAACTTTGCACAACATAAAACAAAGTTGTGCATTTGCCACATTTTGCACATAAAAATCAAGTCTGTTTTAAGTTCCTTTTTACATTTATTCCATTAGTTTACTTCTAGTTTTAGAATGTTTGAAAATAAATTTCATGTCTGAAGAGGATCCTGGGAGCACAGAAGTGCTTTGTTTTATTTATTTTATGTGAAGGTTCTTGTCTTCATATCCTTGATCAGAATTAAGAGGAAGTCATTTCTCTAATGTTTACCATCTCTAAATAAATGTTTGACCAGCGCTGCTGCACTTCATGCATCCGTAACACCCTCTTGTCTGCTTTATTTTGGCATGCTTGAAATGAAAACATTTTTCCTTTTACATCTAAACATGAGCGACTTGGAGATTGATTAGACTTGTATTGAATGCTCAAGATCACACAAAACAACAGGAATCCATGATGTCCTGTAGTAACTCTTTTCCTCGAGGCTTAGTTATGGGGGAAATGTTTCTAGGCTGGTGAGATGAGTATTTCTGTCCCACACAACTTGGAGATCAAAAGAGGAGGCAGGCGATGTCCTCCGTATCTGCTGCTTGTTCAGTGCAGTGCCCTCCGTTGGCTGTTTCTGTTATGCTGTGCAAACTGAGGACACACATTTCCCCATTCATTCATATGCAAAGGCTCCACTGGGAAGTACAAGAAAGCACTGCCATTCATCAGACAGCACAACACATGGACTGTTTGCCACACAGTGATTTCTTTCTGCCTAGCTTACATTTACACCCACTATTCACTTTGCAACATACATGTGTATGATGATGCAGGCCTTTTGTTCAGTGCTGTTTACTATGCCGTAACAGCTCTGAAAACTCAAATCACAATGTCAGAAACATACAAAACACTTGACTTTGTTGCATTTCAAATGTTGCTGTTTCACTGATGTATGAAGCATGACATACATTGAGGTTTGCCAGGGCATTCTGAAAAAGGGATCTGACGCTGTTGCATTCCTCTTTTCAGAATGTCAACGTCCATCGCACATCTGAAGATGCTTTGCAGACCGTCCCACCTCACCGTTGACTGGCTACTGAATTGTAACCCAGTGAGGTTGAAGCTGGGCCTCTCTGTTTCCGATTGTCTCTGAGGACTGTTGTGGTTTATTCACCCTGCTCACACCGGTGGCACTGTTGTTTGGGCGCCATGCCTCTCTCTTGCCTCTGCTAGAACACATTTTTTTTTTCTTCTCTCTTGCTCTTGTTTCTGTCTGTAATAAGGGATTCAGAAGAGCTCGGTACTGTGAAGGACCCAGTGGGAAAACTTGAACACGACACATGAGTGTTTTGGCCCCCAGCAGCCATATTTCAAAGCTACATAGCATCTCAGAGCCAGTACTCAGCTGGTTTAGTCTATTTATGAATGAATTATTATCTTGCACAGGGCTTTGAATCACTTGGGTCACGGTGTAATCTTATCTCCTTGTTGGTTTATATTATTAGATAGTTGTGTGTTTATCACAGCAGTGGCATTAACGCTGAAGGTTACTGTAACATTTTTGTTCCCTATTAACCAAGATGTGATTTACTGGTACATGTTTGACGTATTCCTGTGTTTTCCAATCATTGTTTTATGTCAAGATGTCTTTACTGATACGTGCAATTTTAAGGTTTCAAACTATTTTATCTATTTTGACTGTGGTGGTTCAATGGTAGTGAATGGACTTGATCGTTTTCCGCTAATAGTGTTTTCTAAGGTGCAAACACAAATGGTCATAATTGAAATGTTATATTGATTGGTAAAATGGCATAACTGCTTTCTTAAATTGTGTGGTGTGCAGCAAATAAATTCTCTGGCCTGTTCTTGGAGACAGGTGTGTTACGGGAGAGAAGTGACGGTGCTCATTCTACACACGCGCGTTCAAAGAAATTGAAACCTGCCTTCTACGTTGTTCATGAATTTGTGAAGAACACATCTGAGTTCATCCAGCATTTGAAATGGAGAAATGCAACAAAGTGCAAAGCTCTTGGTGTTTGTGGGTCATCACTTTGAAATGTATGCACTGCAATCTAATAAAGATGTGTTATTTTTATACACAGACCCGTCAGTGTCTCCGTCCACATTCTTTCATTTCCTTTTTGCACATATTTGCACATATTTGCACATATTTCCCACTTGCACCTTATTGCACACATCTCTTGTCTGTTATATGTTTTGTCTTCTTTTTATAATTTATGTGAATTTGTTTTTTAGATTTATATTTTTGACTTGTTTTTCTTCTGTTAAATGTTGCACCATCAGATCAAGGCAAATTCCTTGTATGTGTAAACTTACTTGGCAATAAACCCCATTCTGATTCTGATTTTTAGACTGAGAGAAGTTAAATAGAGGCTGACAGAGAAGCAGGGGCGTGACCAGGAAGTTGTTGGTTTGAATCCCCAAACTGACCAACAATTACCTCCAACTGCTCCAGTGGATAAAAGTAGAAGAACAGTTGTACTGGGCAGCAGGTTTGACTGTGCAACTGTGTGAGTTGAGCATTCATACACAGCAAACATTCCCTGGGTAAATAAAGGTTAAAACAAAACGCATTAAATCCCATTTGAAAATGTTTCGATTTCTTTCCAGCGGGGAATAAAGTACAATTCAGTCCTTTGAAGATACGTCTTGAATGTGCTATGTCCTGAATAAACACTACATAGGTTCACATAGTGTCTGGGCTTGCAACGTTACACTACTTCCCCTTCCTACCACCTGAAATAACACACTTCCCCCGCATCAGGCTCATATGTGATACAAGTGCTGATTTCAACAGTTTTCAACCGAATCAGTCAAACAGACATGGACAAGGTTGAGAACAAAGAATGGTTCATCAAATATGAACAACAGAAGGTATAAACAATTGTGAGTTTTATTGATTATTTTATCGTTCAATATTTTCATACATGGTTTTTGGTGGTTTCTTTCATATTCCACGTGGTAAAATGCCGTGCAGTTTACTTTCCTCCCCTCAAACATGGGTACCCTGAACAGAGAATTTTAGAAACAAATTTGAAACAAGCTACAACACTGAGAGACAGGGAACAGGACATAAAGACATACAGACATACATAAAATGTATTAAAAAAACAAACAATACAGGCCATTTGATTTGCAACAACACATTCTCAATACCCCTGTATTCATGGATATCAACTTGATCAATACTTTAAGGACCCGCCTTGGTTTGGGGATTTGTACTAAGTCGCAGAAAAATGAAACTGGTAAATATTTCATTATATACAGTCATCGATATTCATGAGTACAGGGAAATGCTCGAGAGACGGGTGCAAAGCGCATCGTCGCCAGATTGGTCCTGTTCTATGGTTCTCGCTGATTGGCTGTTGACTCCTATAGTTCTCCATCCTTGTGCTGATTGGCCCTTCGAGCGTTCCCCTCCTTGTGTGGAACCAGGGGAGTACACCTTGTCATCAGAACTGGGGAGAAGACACAGACATATTTTCCATACTAGCATTCCCGTCTTTTATGATGAAAACATACAGCATGATGGTTGTGAATTTAACGTCTCATCTGTGCAGAAAACCATCGGTCAACAGATCACCAATAATATCCTACAAACATGGGCAACAGACAAATGCTTGATAACAAGATTGGGGGGTTTGTAAAAGTTTGCGTACTTCAGGTCAAGGTATGTTCTTCTTGGACCGCAAACTGAATGTGCATGAGATCTATGAGTATGCAAGTATGTGATGCAAAGGGAACAAATGGCTTACGTTCTTGAGGAACTCCTCAGCAACGATACGGGCCCTGGCGTTGACGGACAGCTTCATCTCGCTGATCTCCTTGTCAATCTCCTCCATGAAGTTGATGACAAAGTCCACCAGCTTGTGCTTGTACATCTGCTCCGTGTGGAAATTGGTAATCAGGAAGCTGATGTCATAGCCCTGACTCAAGGAAAGCCGAGAGAGGAGAAAAAGAGAGAGAGCGATCAACATGTGAGACGGTCAATAAGAATACAGTCATGTAATATTAGTGTTCAGTCTTGAAATAAAAAAAATATTCTATATAGTTTACAGTTTATAGTATACAGTGGGTTGTATATTCTACTTATGCACATGTGTTGTAAGTTAGTATATAATGGTACAGTTTATTGTTTATAAATGTGCCACTTATCCAGCAAATGCATTTCAAATGCTCTGGTTTCTTGGCTGGCTGGGCATCTATGACGCTCTTTCCATCTAACACATTGCATAGTATTTTCTCCCCTCTCTCACCTCTACTGGTTTCCTCCTCAGAATGAAGAAGTTCTCTGCTCTCATCATCATGAAGCGCATGAACTTGTGACACAGGATCTTCTCAATCTCATCAGCCTAAAATAGCCAACAGTCACAACAGACGTTTCATTCAATGCAACTTTGACTGCAAACAAGCAAATTCAGTAAATGTGACCGAGAAATGGTTAGGCCTAGAATAAATGGTTTTCCTATTTTTCTGACCTGTTTGACAGCAATGCTGACTCTGACAGAGTTGATGGATCCCTCTATGAGAACTTTCTCCTTGTCATTACGGCTGATCACCACAGGCTGAAGCAACAGCTCCTTACTGCTCCTGTAACCAAAGCATAATCCATCAGTTACAAATAAAAAAACAGGCTCGCTCAATTTTAAACTGTTGTGCAATTAATAAGAACCATCACTCTGCTGTAGACTCAACATAGGTATATTTTTGTGGGGTGGAAAAGTTCTTGTCACCATGAACATAAATGTCAATGCTTTTGAAGGACATAAAGCTTTAGAAAGCACACCTGCTGCTACCTGGAGGTTAGAGTTACTCATTGCAAGTCTTATCTTCTCCGTGTAGTGGGAAGATACCTGCAAATGGGCCTCCACAAGTCCCTACTGGCCAATTTAATCTCTCGGTCTTGCCCATGCTTGTGTCCCCCCACCCACCTAGATTTTCTAATGCATGTTTGCGCAGGTCCACACTTGTGTGAGAACAGTGGTGATCTGCAAACTGCTTCAGAACAGGAAGAACAGGTGGAAGCAAGGCAGGGGGAAGGCAGGGTCTCCCTGTATGTAGACGTACCTGACCTCCACCTCTGGCTTGTTGTGCCGCTCCACCACCTGAGAGGAGAAGTTCTCCAGACAGAGAGCTGCCTGCAGGGTGGCCCTCACAGCGTTCAAGTAGGGGCGCAGTGTCGCTGTCTGGGGAAAAAGTTGAATATGATCAATGTCTGGTCACATCACATCAAATGGCATGTTTGTTATTAAGATCAGACTATGTGGGCGAGTTCCAAGAGTCACAGTCAAGGTGATCCCATCCACAGTTACAGTTGATTAGTAACTTAATTGAGCTATAGCCAGGTATGCACAGGACGTTAAACCCACATAAACTCAGTCAGTCTGTCCACCGTTTTATTTGCAGAATGGAGCTTACCTACCCCTTTAGGCTGAAATAAACCTCAATGCTGTACATTTATAGTATACATCATAGTAAACTGATGGGGTCCTCAGAGCGTTTGTGATGCTTTGTGATGATCACCTCCTACAGGTCGTATAGTTTACCCACCTTTTATCTACCACGAACAACACTGGTCATGAGACCTTCACAACTCTTTAAGCAGCTCAGCGGTGACAAGGTTTTAGCTGGGAGAACTAACAGTCAACTAACAGGCCAAGAGGAAAGACAGCTCAGCTCAATCCCTTCTTTTAGCTTCTGCAAACCATATCGAGTATGCCCGTCGTCACGCCCATATCATTGCCACCAACCAGAAAACCCCTTTAACACCGAGTCGGCTAACCTGGCACTGGAGGTGAAGTCACAGCTAACATAAGCATATGGATAAATGAAAAATATATATTTATCGCAGCAGACGTACCATTTTTGTGCTGTAGAAGGCGGAAGTTCATCTGCCACGCCTGGGACTCCTCTTCCGTAAATCTTGCATCGCCTACTAAAGATATGGTGCGTTCGTTTTGTAACAGTTCCTTGTTTGGGGGAAGCGGGTAGCGCCACCCTTGGTATATGCTGCCTGTGTTAGCGATGATAACTCCTCCCATAAGCCTTACATTGTGTGTCAAAACATGCATACTCTTAGACGGTTCCATTCCGCTCGTGAAGGGGAGACCCCGCGCTCAGTGACAGTTGGTCCATGAGTCATTTGGATCGTTTATAACCAGTTTATGAAAAATATATATGTTCTTTAAAATTGTATACAATACAACCGAGAGTTGTTGCCAAATTATGAGGTTGATGATTAGCTATCTAATTTAATACACCTCCACCTTCAATATGGTTTCTACCGAGGATACCATTCAAACTATAGGGTTGTGTATTTCTAGCTAGCGGGGTTTTATTTGATCATTTGAAATCACATTAGGACAAAAAAAATGCTCATATCAAATTTGCTAATTTGAGTTTATTTTCATATTGTCCTTACATTTGTTATTTTGTCGAAAGTGGAGCACAGTTTCATCTGACTGGATTTAATACCCCCTCGCATCCAATTGGTTTTACCCATCATGGACGCCGTTCACTGACGGTAAATAACGTTGCTCTCAAATATTCAATTCATACCAAATAATTCGTCTAATATGTGTTAATCCTACATCTGAAAATCATATGTGCAACCATAAAGGTCCGTGTTCAAATTTCTGAGAGATTTGATCAGTTATAGTCATCACATGGAGCAGATGTGCTTAGCGAGGCTACCTGGCTATCTGTGAGGTAACGTTAACGTTAGACCCGAGAGAGAGAGAGAGAGGGAAAGAGAGAGATAGTAGTTCTAATACTGCCCTGTGAGAAGAGTGGCTCATCTTCCATTAACCATACTGTCCTTGTATCCCTATTCATCCAGACATCGCGGGGTCTTGCTAGACAGCGTCATGAGTGAATTGAAGGACTGTCCCCCATTGAAGTACTATGACTTTAAGCCCGTCGAGCACGTCAAGGTGTGTCCCCGCTACACTGCTGTGCTTGGCCGTTCAGAGGACGATGGCATTGGCATCGAGGAGTTGGACACCCTGCAGCTGGAGCTGGAGACTCTCCTGTCCTCCGCCAGCCGTCGCCTCCGAGCCCTGGAAGAACAGAGACAGGTAGTACGGTCACTGAAATAGCCTCCTGCAGCAAAGCTATTGTTCCTAGTACTCTGTTATCCATGAATTTTAACCCCAAACAAAGATACTATATGTCTCAAATATGTCATTATTCTCACCCCCTCCTTTCTCTTTGTTTGGTGCCTGCTGCTTCTCAGATCCTCACAGACTGGCAGGACAAGAAGGGAGATAAGCGCTACCTGAAGCTGGGAAAAGATCCAGACCCCTCTGCCTCGTCTCGCCACAAACCCAAGAAGCAGAAGTTGGATGGCAAAGGCAGTCATGGACCAGGGCCTGGTCCTGGCAGACCCAAGTCCAAAAACCTGCAGCCTAAAGTCCAAGAGTATGAGTTTACAGATGACCCACAAGATATTCCCCGCACTCCTAAAACTGATGCCCCCAACAGGTCAGCAGCAACAGCTCCTCATAATAGTGGTAAAGGTTACACTATACTTGCCTGATGCTCATCCTTCAATTTACACTCTGCTCCTTAATTCAATCTGATGTGATCCCTGCAGTGGATTTCAGTGACCTTAAGATAGAAGACAACACCAAAATAATGATTAGACCTTACCTAATCATTATTTACGTATTGTATTGTTTACGTACGTATTGTTTTTAAAAGAACTAGTGGAATAGGCAGAGGTCAAGGTAGCCCTACCATCCACTTGAAAAGATCCAACACTCCCCTCAGTCACAAGAAATGTTGAAAAAAGGGCATAGGAGCTTATTCAGGAGGCTGGCCTCAGGCAAGATCAGGCTGTGTAAATGAGTTGCTTTCTGACAGACTATGTTGGTGTTTGAAATGATGTTTTTGGTTTTCAGATTTTGGGCATCAGTGGAGCCATACTGTGCTGATATCACAAATGAAGAGATCAGATTACTAGAGGAGCTTCTGAAACCCCCTGAGGATGAAGCTGAGTATTACAAAGTATGATATAAAACCCCATTGTTATTATGCTACGTACATACACAACATCACTCAGGGTGTGGCGATATCCTGGGTGTTTATTTACTTTAGTATGATGTATCATTATTATACTGGGGACAAATGGGCCCGTAATTCACTAAGAGTAGGATATTGATCATAACTACGGTGCTGTGTGTGTTACCTGTAGATCCCAGCGTTGGGAAAACACTACTCTCAGCGGTGGGCTCAGGAGGATCTGCTGGAGGAGCAGAGGGAAGGAGCGCGAGCCAATGACAAGAAGAAGAGCCTGATGGGAGGGCCTCTCTCTGAGCTGGACGCGAAAGGTGAGGGAATGCTGCAGCCGGCGTGCGTGAATGACTGTATGGTGTCCACCCATGACATTGTTACTGTACAGCGTGGTGTGTCCAGCTTCTACACTAATCCTCGTGTTCTTCTAGATGTGGACTCCCTGCTGAAAAAGTCAGAGTCCCAACATGATTCCCCAGAAGATGGCTGTCCCTTTGGCCCTCTCACACAGCGTCTGCTCCAGGCCCTTGTAGAGGTCGGACTTAGACGTAGTTTATGATCCAGCACACTCACTGATGGTTCCAAAATATGCTCCAAATATACACTGCAGCTTTAGCAAATGATATTTGACTCTTAAGATATGGCATCTGAAACATATTCATATTTGAATCCTGTGACAACACTGTAATGAGACTACAGGTGCTAATTTTGGATGTCTTCTTCCAGGAGAACATTATATCCCCCATGGAGGATTCTCCTATTCCAGACATTTCAGGGAAGGATGCGAATGACGGTGCTGGGACCTCTCCTCGAAGCCAGGGCAAAGCTTTTAGGTATTTCTGCAGCACCTTATCAGAATCCGAGTCAGCTTTATTCGCCAAGTATGTGTACACATACAAGGAATTTGACTCCGGTTTCTCCATTGCTCTCAAGTACTTACATAGAATAGACATACAGCAAAAATAAGGACAACAAAGCTGAACAAGCTAGACAAAAGCATGAACATTTAACTGCAATGTACAGATGTAAAATATATATAAAAAACTATGAAAATTGTGAACAATAGTGCAATGATGCAGAGTGCAAAGATGCTGGAATAAATGTGGGATGGTTATGTACAGGTTACATGGAGGTAGATGGATATGACAGGATATGAATTTATACAGTATATACAGTGTGCTTAGAACATATTGACAATGATGATATTTTAAAAAACTTTGTTAAAAACTACAATATAATAAGAATAAAGAGGTACAGTGGATGTTTGGTGTTACAGGGTTATTGCACAGGGATTGTTTCTGACACTGTATGATTGGTTGAAGTGTTCATCAGAGTGACGGTCTGTGGGAAGAAGCTGTTCTTGTGTCTGGTTGTTTTGGTGATCTGTAGCGCCTACCAGAGGGGAGGAGTTGGAACAGGTTGTGTCCAGGGTGTGATGGGTCTGCAGTGATGTTACCTGCCCGTTTCCTAACTCTGGAGATGTATAGTTCCAGAATGGAGGGCAGCTTGGCACTGATGATTTTCTCTGCAGTCCTGATTGAGGCTGGGTAAGACCAAAAAGATGGACCAGGTGTGTGCCACAACATTAAAGTCGTAATGTTTCACCATAACTTTTGAAGGACATTTGTGATACAGGTGCATCAGACAGAGGTTTTTGAATTGAACATTATTTTGTGGTGTTATTCACTATGAGCTGCTATTATGTGGAGTCCAAATGCTGTAATAAGTTGTTACAGCCCTGCGTATGTCCCCTTTGACTTCCCGTACACAATGAACAGCGTCTCCTCTCTGACCGGTGACGTACTGAACGTGGGGTCGTTCGGTAGTGAGTGGCAATTAACACTAGCAAGCTTTGTCAGTGTTGGGTCGAGAATATGTATTACAGGATAAGATAGTCATCATCGAAGAGCACAGACGCTAAATATATTGGTGTCATCACTTAATACATACACAGTTTGGAAGAAAATGACGGATTTGATACAATCTCTCACCAAAGAGGGCTGGTAGGTAGCTTTGTAGCTAACGTCAGTTAGCTAGCTACGGTGGTGTTGGTTTGTTGTTAGCTAACAATAGTAACCCTTACGTTTTTACGGTAAAATGTATATCCGTTTACATTAAGATAACGTTAGTACTAATGATAGCTAACAACAGACGCTCAGGTAACGCATTAACAACCATATCTTGTGAGTAGCCGCGTCACACGGCTTTCTAAAACATACATGGACTACTAGTTTAGCTTGGAGAATAAGCCATGGATTGTGTACGACTAGCTAACTCACTCGTGATGCTAGTTTGCTTGAATTCCACTTGAGTAACGTTAAGTAGCAGCCAGTGAGACCGCTAACGTTAGCTATTACAAAGTTATCAAACCAATGAGCTAACGTAACTGTTGACTGACGGTAATCCACGTTAGCCAACTAGATAAATTTACAAGATGGGCCACCCTATGTTCCATCCTGCATTCTATCGGTAATAGTTTTAGTAGGTAATTTTGTTTGTGTGCAAATATCGATATTGCAAGCAGAGATGGTTAAAAAACAGCAGAAGTAACTAAAGGTGAAGCTGACATGGTGAAATTACAACTTTAAATAGCATCTTTGTAACAGTTACCAAGTTATAAGAAAATTCATACTTAATGCATATACTATACATAGATTAATGTGCGAAAATGTGTTTTTAACTGTCGATGCAAGCAGCAATGACAAGATTACCACAACCTGTTTTAGAAGTCACAGAGCTCAGTTTTGGGTCCATATGTAAAATATTGAAAGTAAAACAAGGGAGGATTCTCTCTTAATGTTACTTCACTCACAGCATGGCAATGGCCAGAACAGTTAAAGTAATTATTTTTTTTAATTTTTTTTGTTAATTTGGAGGTAGATATTGTAGTTCCATTTTTACATCAAATTTATTTTTCTTAAGTTAAATGAATGTTTTTTTCCTACCTAGTTTCAGTCTATGTTATAGTTGAACTTAAACATTGAAGTTGAACTTTGTGTGTTAAGCTTCAAAAACTAATTGTCCAATATGTTAGCAGACTATTTTCTTGTATTTTAAGTCCAGGTGGATAGATGCTTTATACACAGCCAGATGGATATATATCATGGAAGCTTTTGAATGTTGATGCCATGGGCTTTGCTAATGTAGCTACTTTTCTGTTTGACTCCTCTTCCCCCTTCAACATTCTCCATCCTCCTTGTTCATCATACAGGTACCTCAGTGATGAGGGCATAGCAGAACTGAAAGGTGCTGTTGAGAAAATATCACACACTGACATTATTCGTGTTGCTCTCAACGTAAGTTTTCTCTTCCAAATCTTGTATATTCTGTCAAGTATCTTGCAGGGTTTTGTTTAATTTAGCCTGTATTTTTCATGGTTTTTTCAGCATAACTAGCTCACACCATATCTATGTAACTGAATCTGAATGCTACATTCAGCTATGAACAGATAGTGCTCTGTAAACATGTTACCTGAATGTAATTTTTTTTATTTTACTTTGGGACATTGTGGCAATTCATGCACACAACCCTACACGTGTGCTTACACACACAGCCAGCCAAGACATGAATGTAGAGGGCTGTGGAGATTAGAATTTAAGAAATTGGTATTTTGTTTTTCTCCACTGTGGGCTGCTATGCAAAGCTAGAAAGTTGCATAGTTGGAAAGTTTTGATATGATTATTATACTTGCAGAGAAAGCATGTGATTCAGCCAATTGTCTATTAATCCCATTGCACAACCCACTAGGAGACCCAGTAATAGCTCGATCCATCTTCAGTTGCCCCAGCTCAACAGATTAGCTTACAGCTTTGGATCAAACTATGTCTGAGCCTAGTCTAGGCTATAGCCTACCTCCTTACATGATATCAGAAAAAGACACGAGGCAAGATACCTATGAACGTGCATGGAAAGTGTTTAATATACAGTCCCTTTCAGTCTGACAGGTTCAGCCTCAGCTTAAGTTGGATAAGTGCTGGGTGTTAAGCAAACTGTCCATGGACCAAGGGGTGTAAGAATGTGGGGTGGGCTATGCCTGATGTCTGTGGCCAAATTTAGCACTCGAACTGTTGGCTGTGTTTCTTTGGCTACATCCACACTAAGCCGTTTAAATTTGATAACCCATACTTATCTCTCCATTTTGGCCTCCTGTCCACACTACGTCGGCGTTGTCCACCCCCCAAAATGGAGCTTTTTGAAAACGCTCTCCCATGTGGATGAATTTGAAAACAGAGACTTTCGAAAACAACGTTTTACTGTCACTTGATCCACCTTGAGTGGCTGAGAACGGCCGAGTGGTCTGCGCATGCCTATGTAAGGAAGTATGCGTTTTTGGTGGTCTAGTGTTGACGGCGAGCTTTTTGAAAACGCTAGACCCGAAAATGCCATTTTCAAATTTAAACGGTTTAGTGTGGACGTAGTCTTAGAACAAGATTCTTAGAACACCTGAGAACAAAACTGAAAGAAGCCCCACCTCACGCAAACACCAAAGTTTCACTTGTCTGTTCTTCTCTCTCATTTAGCACTCTACATTTGCATTTGTAGTCCCTTCTATAACCCAAGTGTAATGGAATGCATAATGTTGAAAGGAAACAGTGAAATCTGACAGGTAAATTTGACTGATGCTAGAGAGCATTTGGACCCTCTGCACCCAAGAGGGAATTGGGGAGGGGTGAAATCATCATTATCCTCATATAGTGCAATGACATGATGAGAAATTAAGTGGATTTTCTAGTGTATTAACTCACATAAAAATCCTAAAATGAATGACAAACCACATAGAATGTAGCGTTCAATTAAAAGAAAAAAGGCCCATACTTTTTTTAAAAACATACTCCACAAAGCAGATAATTGTAATTGTAAATAAGTGTCTGGCTGCCTCGCTTGGCCTAAAACGATGCCGGCTGTAGTGCCTCTCCAAAGCATCTGCTTGCTGTTGCTTGAGGCTGCTCCCTATTCATTTTGATCTAAAATAAAAGACAGTGGCAGTTTAAAAAATGCGGAATAGTGTCAATGCGCCCTAAGTCAGTATAACTGGACCTTGTCTCGATTGGCATCCCTCCTAAACGGTACATGAACAGTCTGAAGCAGATAATTGTAAAGTATTCATGAAAAGTTAATGACATTTAAGGCAAATTCTAGGTGTATTATTTCATTTCAGCATGAGTGACCATTATGTGTTTTGCCTTTTTTTTAAATCGTGCTGTATCCTTTTTCTTTACAGAGTGATCTCAGGCCTATTGGGAGAAAGTTTCTACCGCCAGAGATCAATAGTGGAAGGGTTGAGAAAGTGAGTGGTGCAGTATGTTTGATATGGCTATTTCCACACTAAATGTACAGTGCATTCAGAAAGTATTCAGACCCCTTCACTTTTTTCACATTTGTTATGTTGCAGCCTTATGCTAAAATTGTTTAAATTCATTTTTTCCCTCATCAATCTGCACTCAACACCCCATAATGACAAAGAGAAAACAGAATTTTAGAAATTTTTGCAAATTTATTTAAAAGGAAAAACTGAAATATCACATTGACATAAGTATTCAGACCCTTTACTCAGTACTTAGTTGAAGCACCTTTGGCAGCGATTACAGCCTCGAGTCTTCTTGGGTATGACGCGACAAGCTTTGCACACCTGGATTTGGGGATTTTCTGCCATTCTTCTCTGCAGATCCTCTCAAGCTCTGTCAGGTTGGATGGGGACCGTCGGTGGACAGCCATTTTCAGGTCTCTCCAGAGATGTTCAATTGGGTTCAAGTCAGGGCTCTGGCTGGGCCACTCAAGGACATTCACAGAGTTGTCCCTAAGCCACTCCTGTGTTGTCTTGGCTGTGTGCTTAGGGTCAT
>OOFE01027755.1:0-11688 GCA_900323365.1 Monocentris japonica | reverse complement strand
CTCTTTTAGAATTGTGTTTTTCTGGTCCATACTCTTCAGTGAGATCTTGCCTATTGCCTTCTCTGTTCTTACCTGCTGCTTTTTCTCCCACTAAATGCGTCACCTTGTTCACACCCACGTCCACACCCACACACAAACACACACGCACACCTTGCTCAACCCTCAGTGGATGAGCCTGCAATTCCTGCCCACTGTCACATGAGGGCACACTGACTCCTTTAGGGAAGTGGAACAGGGGTCAGCATGGAAAGGATACATGCTTACATCTCTGAAAAAAGATGATGAATTTCAGCGCTGTCCAGTCAGCTACCGAACCTCTTCTGTCCTATAAAGCCTGCTTTGCTTTTACGCAAATTTATTTACTAGTTACTTGCAGTGTGTGTGTGAGAGAGAGAGTGTGAGAGAGAGAGATTTCTTTGTTTGTGTCTTTGTGTGTGTATGTGTTAATATGTATGTTTGTGTGCATGTTGTATTGCCTACAAACGTACACACACACAGATTTATGTGCATACATGCAGACATGTATATGTGAGAGAGAGAGAGATTGTTCTTCAGAGCCCACATCCAACAAATACGGTATTTCACTCCATGACAACTCAGTTCTCCATTCATTTCGGTATGTGAAGAATTCAGATCCTGGAGATGGAGCTGCGGGGAACGAGAGAGAAAGATACTTATCCCATTTTGATGAAAAAGCAACAGCTGGTGGTCGACTGGAACCCTTCTTGTCTGCAGCAGCTGCATCCAATAGTAAGACAGCTGGGTCCAAGTCTCCTTCAAACATTTGCCGATTTCTGCAAATTGCATATGATAGGATACCTGGCTAAAAAGATTATGTGGAGTGCTTGTGCCTAGAAACGGTGTTGTGTTTGAGTCCTCTACATCTGCAACTACATGTAGCCCTGCTGGCCCTTTTCCCCTGTGCTACCTCTCCTCCATGTCCCTTTCTGCTTTCCTACTGACTCAATAAAAAAGGGGAGAAAATACTAAAGACAATGGGCCGCCCTTACTTTCAACAAAATTACTGAGGAGCTGCAACATCTACCTCTAAACCTCCCTACTAATCTAACTCTATCAATACTCTATCGATAGTCTTCATTGTTCAACTTATTCTGTAGCTCAGATGTACCAATGTGCCTTGAGTGAGTTCAGGTTTACCATGAAGTTTAACCGAATCATTGCATTTACTTTTCAAAATTCAATTCTCTGTGCTTGTGATCAATATTCCTTCTACTAGCCGATGCAATATGGGCCAAATCCAGCAGATCGTTGTGACTGCAGGTCCTCTCATTTGATCATACTACACCTTTCTGTGACATTTCCAGACAATTCATAGCTTGGTTTGTCTTGGAACTGTCTCATTTTGGGTTGTGAACTACTGCTACTCATTCTGGTTGGCTGCATAAGAAAGGGCAATACCAGTGTTTTTTATGCCGCTGTCAGGTGCAAACCTCTTATCTCAACCATGCATTTTAGTTCATCCGATGGGTTTTTGAAAGGGTTTTATCAGCCAATGGGTGGTAAAATTTCCCCAACCAATAGAGGAGCATGTAATCCTTCCACTGAAGTTAAAACAGGAAAATCACCAAATTTGGAGATGTTTTTATATGACAACAGCAGTATGAGTCCTATAGCACGCCTCATTGTTGTAAAGCCTGGCATCCTTTAAACTGCCCAGCGTGTCCAAGGAACTTGTTCATACAAGCGTTTAAGACAACAGGAATGTGTAGCAGAGTCAGAATGGCAACCTGCCAGATGAGCGTAAAGTAAAGAATCTGTTAAACATACAGAAGAACAATAATCCATGTCTACCGAGAGAGCCCACTTGTGGGACTCAAGCACCTTTCTTGAGTCAGACTCAAGTCAAGCACTCCTCTGGTGCTGAAAAGGCTGGTCAGAGCTGGGTGTATCACTGGATAAGGTGTGTCTGGAATGCCCTCTGCGTGACTAACCATTAACCATAAATCAAACATTAATTACATAAAAAGATGATGGCGCTTTAGCACCCCAGGATGTGGAGGGCGTTGAGGCAGGTGCACTCATGTGCAGCGCCCTGTTGTCCACACTTAAACGCAAACACTCGCTGTATTCTGTTTTCTTGGGCCACACACTTACTGTTGGCTGGGTGTGTGTTTGTGTGTCCACGTCCACAGCTGGTTACACATAGTCACTGGTCAGCCTCATACTTTATGAGACTCATATGGTCAATGTTTAAAAAGCACAGATGGTTACACGCTCTAAAATGTTGCTATTTTACGTCAAGACAAATTCAATATATTTTTTCAAATGTTGGATAGGTCATTTTGGGATGAAACTCGTTTTGATTTTTACGCAAACAGAGAAATATTCTTTCCTTATCTCAAATATCTTTGGGAAAGCAATAAACGGTCTACCAAAACTGAAACTGAAAAACAAGATGAACCAGAGGTGAAAAAGAGATCAGCGGCGAATTCTCTTGCCGTCTGCTTGAGGATTTCTCAATCAACAAGGTTTATGGCTGTTGACCTATTCAACAAGCGCTGTAGACAGACCTGTATGTAATGTACACACTGAAGACCTTGGCCTGGTTTCTCTCTTCTGGTACTCCATCACTCCAAACTCACCACAAACTGAACATTAATAAACACGAAAAACCTTTCACTTTCACTTTTTACTTTCTTCATTGCTGTCCAAATCAGAGGGCTTTGGTCCTCTGATACCATTGAAAACCAAAGGGCACCTTCAGATTCCTACTTGAACATTTTATTTCAAGTGTATTCCAGTAGCACTCTCGTCTCTTCTTTCTTTTAATAAACAAACAGAATTTGACACCTAGCTTTAATCACACTAACCTTTTAGTAGCGAGACATTAAATAGATTTAAAAAATTAAAGTGCTTTTATCAAAAGCCTGCAGCTAAAGTTTGCTAATGTATACAGTACAGTAACATATGATCCTATGGTAAAAGAAGAGACGACAACCTTATATCTCTAAAAGTCTTTAGGGAACTTTTAGGGAACTTAGAGGGGTCTTATTTACAGTGGCAATGGGATACACTGGGTTACAATGGGTTACAATGGGATACAATGGGATACAATGGAATACAAGGGGTTTTGAGTGGTTTTCATTGGCTCTATATGCTCTATATAACCATGTAAACTTTGAATTCAACTGAAAAAAGTTACAAGGTTTTCACACAAAAGCAGTGTTTTACACAAGACAAGTGACATACCATATTTCCCAGTAGTTTCTTTTAAAAAAAAAGTTACAATTTTGTCCACTGAATCACATAAAAACCCATAAATATGCTTTGTTCTTTGTATCTACAATCATAATATAAACTCTGAACTGTCTCCATGTTAAGTTGGTCTCCCGGGGCATTCAGAGTATGGTCAGTATTTTACAATCCCATTCATCAGACTGCCTGCGTATAGCTGTACAGGACTCTGCCCAGCCAACCAGAAGAGCAAGCAGGCCCAGCTGGACCTGCAGCACAAATGCATTAAGTCCAATACTTGTAACCAGAGAGGAAGGTAGAAGAAGTAATTTAAGAAGCACTCAGCCTGTGCCACGCTGCCACCACTTTCTCAGGGTGAGCCATCGTGTCCCTCCACTGCTCTACAGCTTCTGGCACCAGGCTATCGAATCCAAGTTGAACCTGCCACAGATTGAAAGGCTGAAAGGGTCATTTTCCTGACCCCCAACTTGTTGCATTAAAGTCTCCAAAGCTTGAGCATAAGAATTAGACATTTTCATAACATGTTTGTGTGTGAATATATGTCAGTCTAACAAATGGATACATAGCTAAATATTTTGGTGAAATCATGATTGGGTCATTTAGATCGTGACCGAAAGGAAAGGCTGGACATTATCCTTTCCTCTATTAACTGGACATTCGTTCATGTTCTTCCTGTACAGACATTCACCGCTCACCTGTCCGAGACACTGTTTCCTCCTGACAGAGCTGCGGCTGTAGAGTTTGATTGACAGCGTGGAGGCGTGGTCTAAGGTGGCCAGGGGGAAGTGGAAGGTCTCTTTCCACTCGCACTGACCCCCTGAGGCCTTCAGCGCTCGCGTCTTCTTCTTCATCACAACCCGGCCGAGCTGGTACATCTCCGCCTTGACAAAGAACGCTTTGGGGGGTGGGAGGGGTTGACATAACAGTATGGCTACTAACATGACCTGTGCCATTTGGCGGATGCTTTTAGCCAAAGCATCTTACAGTATCATGAGAGCATATATTTTTAGACTGGGTGACCCAAGTGGGAAACGCTCACCCTCTACCCTTACTCCTCAAGGGGTATTCCCTCTATTTTTTGCTGTCCTCTTTTTAATTTGATACAACATTTGATATTAGAATCAAGGCGATTTCCAACAACACCTACCCTGGGTGAGGGGTGAGGTGGATGATGGGAGGTTTTGGGCGGCAAGGACCTGGAGCTGGATGCGTCCGTTGACCGGCTGAAAACAAGTGGCTAGATGCAGCTCAGAGTGGCACACCTGAAAAAAAGAGCATTTACTTGAGCATTTAATAAGTAGGTATTTAATAGTGTATTGCATCTTGAGTAATAATGTGTGAATTGTTTATAAACACAATAAAAACACAATATTAATCCAATCTATACCCAGTTCACGAAAGCTTTTACCTTGCTGTTCTAAACACCTGGTGTTGGGCAGCTGTTTCCCAGTGTTGTGCCAAAATGTGTTTCCACTAAAAAATGTGTTTCCCCTGCTGGTGTGTCTTTGCCTCCATTTCCCCCGAGAGAAGAAAATAACATTGTTCCAACTGTTGTAGGTTGTTTTCCTATCTCTTGTTTTTCAGTAAAACAATGTTTTAAAAACATTTCACAGGATTACGCTTCTTTCTGATCTTTTTGTCTCAAACCATGAGCGTCCATTGATCCTACAAGGAAGTTGTCAGGTTATACATTAGTGTGCTTGTCATGCTTGCCAGGGGATACTAAGGAACAGAGCATCCAAAGAAAAAGACATCACAGTACTGGAAACACCGTCTGATTGACAGGTGCACTGCACTTCCCAGAGAAGTGCCACAGCAATGACCGCTGGAGACTAAATCAACAAGTGAAACATGTCGCCCTCCCACAAATGAATCAGGCACCTCTTGGGGCTATCGGTAACAAGATGCATCAGTTTCATCAAAATCGGACCGTTCATGTAGCAGCTCTGGCCTTTCAAATTGTGAGTTTCATTTCATTTCATAGCTTTATCATGTTAAGTTGTGTTGGCACCATGCCTTTTAGACGGTGTTGTTGCTCTGCTTCTCTTTACAGTGTGGCGCTAACATCCTTCTTGTGATGCCTGTCTCGGTCCTGAGAGCATCTAATGAAAGAGTGATGGTGATGTGGACAATTTGGGCCTTTTGTGTCCACCGGATGGCTGAAATCACTCACATGAAAGTGCCCCTTTGAGATAACAATAATGATTCACTGTCTGATTCCTTAAGTGCAGAAATAGTTCACATTTTACTGTCACTTTCCCAGACCCGCGCCCATTTATCAACCAAACCACTCTGCCGTTGAAATTGTTTGAGGTTTGACCTACTTTCCATGCCTTACATTTCCAGTATCCACAGTCAGGCTTTTTTCCCAATAAACGTCTGCTTCCCGATTTCCCTCTAAAATGAATCTCTTTTTCCTGTGATTACGCAACAGCAGAGAAGTCACATCAGTCACATCAGTCACTATTGCCATGTTAAGGCCAAGTGTATGCGCCAGTAGGCTACAATTCATCATGGGGACAGTTTTATGAGGTACACACAGTGCTTTGTTCTTATTTACTGTGCATATACAGAAGGGCTATAAAAAAGACAGAGGTTGATGGAAGGGCTAGTCCTGTAGAACAAGTTGTGAAAGTCTTCCCACACCACCGGTATTTCCTCTTGGCCGTAACAGCAGTAAGACAATATTTGGTAATTGTTGCATCCTACAGAAGGCTATATTAGGTCACTTCATGAACATCCTACACCAAATGCAGCATCAATTATTTAACGAATCCACTGGGTGACAGTAATAATCAGCCACTGAATGAACCTCTTGGTCCTCTTGGTTCCTCCAACACATCTTGTCTTACTACTAACTTCTAGCTTACTTTCAGTCTTACATTCTGATTTTACTCTGATTTTATTCTGAGGGCTGTGGTCAAGATCACCTTAGTCGAGTCCAAGTCAATTAAAAGACCAGGTCCAAAAGGGGTCGAGACCAAGTCAAGACCAGGACCAGAGCAAATCGAGTCCTATTCAAGACCGAAACAAGCAAAAAAAACAGTGTGTGTCTTTCAAAATGTAAAAATAATGATTAAGGAGTTAAATAAAAGGTTGAGGACCATTACAAACTATACATCACACACAACACTACACATACATTGTTTGTAGTGCTGGGGAGAAAATCAACAAAGGTGGACCTGTTGCAGAAAGACATATCTTTGAACATTTTGTGGTTGAAACCAAGACAAGTCTGAGTCAAGACGGAGACAAGTAAAATATGTCACAAAAGTGGTCTCGAGACCAGTGTTGTGTCAAAATTGGTATCCCCTAAAAATGTGTTTCCCTGATGGTGTGTCGTCGTTTTGTCCTCAGTGTGTGCTGCTGCCACTGCAAAAGGAAATGATCGCAGGACATGTATAGTGATGTATGGCCTGACAACTGCAATAAGATCACAAACAAGCGTGATCTCTGTTCATTAAGAGAACTCGGTAAATCACTTTCGGTAGGCTACTTTCATTCTTTGTAATTTGAACCATTTGAAAAGCCAGCCCCATACACAAAAAATCAAACATTATTTTCTTTCCTGGTGTGAAATCAAGTTGAAAACATGCTGGCAGGGGAAGTACATTTTTTAGGGGAAACAAATTTTGGCACAACACCGGACCAGAGACCAAGACCAAGACTCAAGTACTGCAGCCCTGTCTTGAACACTCACTGAGGTTTTGGACGGCGGGCTGAGGTCAAGCCGGTGCTCTGCCTCCTGAGGACCGAGCTGTCGCAGGGAGAGGGCACACTCGGCCACAGTGCGTTTCCGGGGGCTGTGTGTCTGCAGCCGCAGCACCAGCGCACTACAGCGCAACTGCTGGAGACGCAGCGCAAACACAAAGGTCTCCATGAAGACAACATCCTAGCAAGGGGAGAGAGCAGAAGGTAAACATCAGGAAGCCCTTCCTCTCATTTGGGAATTTCAATGTGACACTTTCTCACACCTTCTAGGGAGAATAATCCATGTGAAACTGCTAAGAGTGGCTGCAAATGACAAAGCTTTTTATAATAAAGCTTCAAAGTTGTTGTCCCACCCAAGAATGTAACTTCGAATTACTCTCAGAAAGCTAATGAGAAAAACTTCACCATGATTTTCTTCTATTTGTGTGCATGGGCTGAACTAGGGTTAGTCAAACCTAGTCAAAATCTAAAAGCAACATTTCATTTTTAATATATAACTGTTAAGGTTCATAAACTTGTATGTGGTGTATGTGTGCTAAGGGTTCAGTAAATTGAAATACAGCTTTAAAGGGATACACTATACGCAAAACAAACAGTGGAAAGGCCAAAAAAGAAATTCCCAGGGGAGGGAACAGCGTCAGCAGCCAGAGAGAGAGTGACCTTTCCACCACTGAGTCAGTAAGGCAGCCAGAGCTGACACTGGAGGGTAACTTATAGCAGCCCTGGAGGGACAATCAGTGCTGCTATGAGGTGGATGTTTAAATACAAACTGCAAACTACAGGCACACTACAATTTTAAGTTTAAGCTATCTCAGATACTGCTCCTGTGCTCTGCATTACCTGACAGCACTCCTTGATCGAGCTCTTGAACTGTATGGGTTTGGGCATGGTGATGATCCCTTTAAATCCAATCTTTTGTTGCTCCCCGCCATCCAGAGGGAGGTTAAGGTCTGAGCACTGATAAGAGGAAGGACAGTTTTAGTCAAGTCAAACCTATCTATAAAGCACTTTAAACCAAACAGGTTTGTCACAAAGTGTGAAAGGACATAGACACAGATAAAAACAAGACAAAACAAAGGCAACCTGAATGTTACAATATCAGGCCAGAGACTGTGTGTATGCGTGTGTGTGTGTGTGTGTGTGTGTGTGTGTTGCAAAGATAAAAATGGATAAAGTGTCTATGGAACAGTGAATACAGCTTTACAACACACACACACTTTAGGCAATGTGTTTCGAGTGGATGCATTCTTCCTCAGGAGAGTGATCGCATCCACTCGTATTAGCGAAAACCCATGACACGACACACTGAACATTGTGCGTGAGCATCAATCAGTACAAACGCAACCTTCTCCTGAGTGGCCACGCCAAAGTTAATAGAGCATTGAGAGCAGCTAATGCGATCCGGTTTCAGGTACCTGGACTCACAACACACAGAGGGCCCATTGAAAAACGCTGCAGGACAGCACAATGGAGCATTTTGTCCCTCTGAGCTCCCCCTCCTCAAGGCATGTAACCTTACCTGGACCAGGGTGATCCACACCTGCTCCAGAGCCTCCTGGTAGCTCAGTCGGACACACACCTTCCCCAGCTCGCGCTCATCCCCAGACAGGGTGATGGATTCTGTAACATATGGGTATGTTGGAACCGCGTTTAGCCGTCCCATTAGCCTGTTGTTGGTCAGAAATGACTGGGTGTAGTGTGGTGAGGCAGGTAAGAGCCTTAGTGCAGGTGCAGGGTAGCGTACCTGAGAGTGGTTCTGGTCAGTGTTTTTTTATTCACAACATTGGAACTATTTATACTGAGATTAAGACTCATACAACTAATATTCTATAAAAAGCAGTTACACCCTTTTTGCACCAAACTGAACCTCGTGCCCAGACCCTTGGTTCTTAGAGTTACAAATGTGTTCATTTGATCATTTTGACCAGATAGAGCTCAACAAGAACTTTACAATGATATATGCTATTCATTTTTGACCAAAATGTCACTTACATCCCTTTTGCACCAAACCCTTGAATATATCTGTGATGGGAAGTGGCTACCTGGTAACCCCAGTGGCAAACCCGCTCACACCCTCCCTTTCTTCCTGTAATATCCACGCTAGGTTTTCACATAAATGATCTCCCAAAGCAGCACGAGGGATAGTCACATCTGATCCTGTGCATTGGCAAATGAATGACAGCCTTGTGGTTATGTTGCTGCAAAGCAAATCCGTAACATATTAGTAGCAGCACTGCAATTTTGTCATGAAAGACAAATACACCTATTCAAATTTAGAAAAAAAACAAGGAATCAATTCTACAATGGCAACCTGTATTTTTGTTGTGTTTTGTTTCTAACATTAATAACTTGATCTTTACAAAAACAAACCATTTATCTGCTATAATAACAAAGCTGCCTGTCTACATGGGGATATATCTCTGAATGCTTCTCAATGACGCTGAATGGTCGACTAGGGTAAAAACATTTGGGAGTGATTACTGTGTCTGCCCTTTCACGGTTACACAATGCAGAGTGAGCCTAATCTGACTCAGTGTCCCGTGGGGCTTGGAGGGGTTGAACAGGGACTGTGAGCGATGTGTGGGGGGGAAATCCTTTCGTTTTTTGCCTTTTCTCTTTCCCGAAGAGGACGCTACAAAACAAACTTTGTCCCAAAGAATGTTTGAAAAGGGGAAAAAGGGTTTGTAGCTGGTGGTAAACGTGTTTGACAAATAGTTACCGAGGCTGCTTTCAATGGAGCTCATCATGGAGGAGGTGCTGCTCTGGCCGCTGGACACAGAGTCCAAGCGCTATAGCCGAAGAAAAAGACATACAGAGAGACAGTCAGGACACCCAGTCACGACAGCAGGACAACTCGCCCCTATCATAACCTGGTAACTTATCCCTTCAAGAAACACTTGAAGGCATCTCCCCTACCTTCCTCCCACACCTAAATCAATTCCCCACCTCTCCCATATCTTCCTCTTCTTCTTGCACTGAAGATGCTGCTACATTGTTTAGAAACTGGCTCTCATTTCTTCTTTACCTGGCACTTTCCATTGAACATTCTGGGGTTACTTCGACTGCGAAGGTGCTGTGCTTTTCACTCTTACACTACCTGCTATTGGTTGTTCATAATGTTGGCAATCTAAACATTACAGCTAATTCTACTGTTGCACCCATTTCAAGTTGCCTTGGATAAGGGTGTCGACTCAAGTCTTAAAATGTGAAAAGAAATGTATCCCGGTTAGATTAGACTACGCAGAACAGTGAGAGAAAAAAAAGCTCTGGCCGTGCGGCTCTCACGTCACTGTGACGTTTATCGTGTCCAGAGCTTTGAACGAGATATTGTAATGTTTATCGTGGTTTAGGGCGAGACATGAGACAGATTGCTCATGACACAGACTGCCAAACATTCATGTTAAGTAATAAGGAGCTGGTGACAAGCCTACCACACCAGGTCCTTTATATAACATCACAGTCATTTAGCAGACGCTTTTATCCAAAGGTACTAGACACTATGTGGGGATTGAACCCACAACCCTGAGGCTGAAAGGCTCATGCTCTACCGACTGAGCTGTCCAGGCCCGAAATAAAGCAGAAAAGAAAGCACACCCCAAACTGCCCTGACTTTACTCTTTGTGTTCCTCGTTGTAGTACTGATTAAACATCACTTTATCCAAGACAATCAACACAGGTGTGAGCCGACTCTGGAGGGCTTGAGCTGAGTGACACGTGATCGTCACTTTCAAACCGAAGAGTTCATTTACAAAATACTTTATATTCTTGTGTATTCAAGCAAGGTACCAAACCGTGATTCACTCGCTGGTCCGACTTGGAAAAGTAAAAAAATCTAACATGTTTGGGCTAACACGCCTTCATCAGGAGGAGATACAAATGCCACTGCACTCTCACAGAAATAGAGAATACCAGTGAATGAACACTTTTTTGATATTTTGTCACTGAGAAGAGTTGCCTCGGCACCTTTCTTCAACGTATATGTTTTTTTCTCAACCAAAGAGCACCTTCATCTTTGCGAATAGCCATTATTAATGTTTTGTATTTTGTCAGTTAAGGACTTCAATTAACTGTTATCCTTTAAAAAGTACCACAATTAATTTTCATTTTGTGTTATGATCCTCAAAATGATCTTCATCTGTGCCTGTTTTCAACTAATAGGAATGAACTGATCCTCCAAATTTCCCCTTAAACCAATGAATGGCTTGCAAGCACTTTCACATTGCTGATGGGGGGGGGCTGTAGAACTATGTTAAGACTTGGTTGACACATGGTGAGACACGGCGTGTGAAAACAGATTAGATAGAGAACAATCTCACCTGCGTGTGGCTATAAGGGCTGGACAGATCAAACATGGAGCTGCTCAGCCTTTGCCTGCCAGGTTTCAAATCCCAACCTAGAAGCCAACCAACAACATTTCACAAAAGCAATGGAGGTGATTTGTTATGTGGGCTCATAAATCATGATCTTAGTATGTCTCAGACTGTAGAAAGCTGTTATGAATTTGGATATAGACACAACATATTTACTGCACTTTCCTATAGTAAAGGCTGAATATATTTTTGTACAGTGGTAAGTATAATCTACTACTTTACACAGTCCCTCTGCTCTGTTGTCCTGGTATTACGTTGTGTGGGGAATGTAACAGTGGCCAAATCCAGACACACACTCTGATATGAAATTTCATATTTAGCTTCTCAAATATGTATGATGTCACCTCACTTGCCTTTTGAGAAATGTGTGTTAAAACCTTGAAACCGCCTC
>OOFE01027751.1:44131-59586 GCA_900323365.1 Monocentris japonica | reverse complement strand
ATCTCCAAAACGTCAGGTCTTGTGGGGTGTTCCTGGTATGTAGTGGTTAGTACCTACCAAAAGTGGTCCAAGGAAGGACAACCAGTGAACCGGCGGCAGGGTCATGGGTGCCCAAGGCTCAGTGATGCGCGTGGGGAAGCGAAGGTTAGCCCTTCTGGTCCGAACCCACAGAAGAGCTACTGTCAGAACACAGTCGTTTACCTGGGGAACAGATGACACAGGATGCACTATGGGAAGAAGGCAAGCTGGCAGAGGCAGTGTGATGCTCTGGGCAATGTTCTCCTAGGAAACCTTGGATCCTGGCATTCATGTGGATGTTACTTTGACACGTACCTAAACATTGTTGCAGACCAAGTACACCCCTTCATGGCAACAGTATTCCCTGTTGGCAGTGGCCTCTGTTAGCAGGATAATGCACCCTGCCACACTGCAAAAAAATTTCAGGAATGGTTTGAGGAACATGACAAAGAGTTCAAGGTGTTGATTTGGCCTCCAAATTCCCCAGATCTCAATCCGGTCAAGCATCTGTGGGATGTGCTGGAAAAACAAGTCCGATCCATGGAGGCCCCACTTCACAACTTTCAGGACTCAAAGGATCTGCTGCTAACGTCTTGGTGCCAGATACCACAGGACACCTTCAGAGGTCTTGTGGAGTCCGTGCCTTGACGGGTCAGAGCTGTTTTGGTGGCACGAGGGGGACCTAGACAATATTAGGCAGGTGGTTTTAATGTTATGGCTGACCACTGTATACGCCCCATGTATCTTGAATTTCCCAATAATAGTTGTGCTTGTGTTGCGGAACATTCTTTGTGAAACTTTTTCTCTTTCCTTTTCAATCCTCTTGATGTATTTCTGAAGTACAAGCAGCAGCTGATGAAAAGAAGAAGAGGTATTGTTTTTTATTATTGCTGTCTTGTCATGAACACATCGTAGTTTGGCTTATTAGATGATTCATCAATGTGTTTCTCTGAGCGGCCACAGCGGCATTCCCCGTAAATGGGTTTTTACCTAGAATAATGTTAATAAAGTTATGAAAAGTGAGTGTGTTCACTAGGCACCGCTGGGACAGCCATGATACATGAGCAACATTGCGCGGCAGTGTTAATTGAACTGGGATTAATGTGGCTAACATAATGGACTATTTGGAATGAACATATCATGAAAGCATGCCCCTGCTAATAGTTGTTACAAATCTGCTCAAATATATCAGAGCCTCTACAGTCTTAAAATGTATTATGGCCATTAGAGAGGAGCTGGTGGAAGGTCTCACTACAATATCATTTCATATCATAAGTATTAAATGCATATCCATATTATAGGCCTACCTTTATGTAGTTCTGCCTTGGGTTATCAAGTTAATTTTCATAAACCCTAGTGCAAAAAAGGCAGTATTGCAGAGAATCATCAGTATTGCCGAACCTCTCTGTGTTGCACTGTATAGGGAGGAAGCACAGTTCTGGACTCAAGTTCATGTTAAAGACCATGTTGTTGGTAAGCCTTTCTCTTCATGGTTTTTATAGTTCTGCAACATGTTGTGCAAAAAGTCACTTGAAGGGAAGGATATACAGATCTAAATATGTATTGATTGAAGGTCAATAATTGATAACTTGACTCTGCTTGTTGTTGTTTTTGCAGACCTTACACTCAGACGCGTCAGCTTCAACTCTCAGGTAACTGTTACCTTTCACACGCATGTGCTCATAAAAGTTGACAGAGAGTGGCTTCCTCTTGCCCTCACTTCACAGATTCCTGAAGTTGACTTTTTCTATCTTCCAGCTTGCTTTGCTATAACAGCATTGTATCTTATCTATCTTAAACTTAGCTCCAGCAAACGTTTCTTTGGTTCTCATGCAGCCTGTGTGTTTCCCCGTCTAACTCACTACTGTAAACTTCCTCTATCCTTTTCATGTAAACACAAAGGCACACGCATACACACACGCATACTGTATACACACACAAACATGCCGCCGATCACCAAACATCCCCTCAACCCACACACACACTCACATCTGAAACCCACACATATTCCTCATTAGTGCTGTGAGGAAGGCTTGGTCCGCCTCTCGTTAGTTGTAATCACTCTCATTAATTAGCTTGATGAAGAGCTCTCCCTCGGCTAAAAGCTCTTTCCAGGCTCCCTCTGTGCGCTGCTACTGCACGGCCATCTTTAGCGACAGAGCGCTGCCATCTGCAGTTTAGGACAAACGCTAACTGGCTATCATGAGAGGAGCACATGAATACTAGATCTTCTCCGTCTCAGTGGAGGGGAGGGGCGTCTGCTTCTTCTGCTCCTGTTGTAAAGGTGCAGATGAGCGTTCTACCCTACACAGCTGCATCAAAGACGCTTGCTTTCACCTGTAAAATGGACATGAGAAACATTTTTGTGACTGGCAACTTTTTGCTTTTCTTTGCAAGATATGGATTATGGGAAATTGTAGGCATTATAGTGAGCTCTTATACTGGTGTGTGTGTGTGTGTGTGTGTGTGTAGGAAAGGGCCAATGAGGGCACAACTACAGAGACAGCCTCCAGATCCCCTTTATGGAACCCTCTCTCCACATTTGCAAGCCCGACCTATTAGTAATGTTTGCTTGTTGGTTTGTTTGTTTGTTTTTCTCTCTTTCTGTTTATCCATGACTTGCAGTGACTACACTGTTCTGCTGACGCCGCCGTACTGACTGCCCGCTTGACGCAGAACATTCAGTTAGTGCTAGAAAGTCCCTACTCCCTAACATCACTTTTGTATTAAATAATGCACTTTACTTACCAAGTAGCAGTTTAAATGTCTGTCATATGCTGTGCTGTCGGTTCTAATAATGTGAATAAAGTGAAATGTTATCCTTTTCCCCTCTAAAAAAGAGAGACACGAACAGCAACAATGTATAAAGGTGCAGTGATCTGACCTGCCTGGTCATCAGGGACAGCTTCTTTCTCTCATTCTCTGTAGTACTTTTGTTAGTTCACCAATCCGGAAGAGAAATACTGAAATGCATTTTTGTACACTTTTCACCGCAATACGGAGAGGGGTTGTGAATAAGGTAAATGTATACATCCCGAAACATTGTAGTTTATCGATGTTGGTGATAGAGAGTAACGGGACGTTCACACTGCGAGCGACTTGGTTGATGGGTCGTTCTGTACTAAGTGATAGTGGGCTCTGATTGCATCTGCTGTACGTAGCGGTCTGCAGCTGCAAACGTTTTGAATAGGAAAATCATGTATTTTTTGCTGCTTTGATATTGCCTTTCATCATGTTGGGTCGTTTTGATGAGTTAACATGGCTAACAAGCGTAAATTAAGTAACTTTAATCACAAATAAACTTCAGAGCTCACCATCGACCCCGGATGCAACCGCTCTCCAAGCATCATTTTTGAGACGTTTACTCCTGTAGTGCTTCAAATAAAACTTATAGAAAACTGGGAAGCTTTGAATGGCTGTAATCAACTTCTCATCCTTTTGGATCTATTGTTCATGGAATGTGATTGGTTGTTGACCACAAAAAGTTCAACCGTGGCCAACTTTTCTCCGCCGACAAGCTTGTTGAACGTCCACACATCGTAACGGTGCCATTCATCTCCTATAGAGCTGAGCCACCAGGCAAACTCTGCTGATGTGTGGATGGTCAACACGCATGCTTCCTTGTTTCCCTACTGATGCGATTTAATTTCATGAACAATAATTCCGCCTGGCAACATGGATGAGAAGTTGATTACAGACGTGCAAAGCTTCCCAGTTGTCTACAGCTTTGAATTGAAACACTACAGGAATAACTTCCCCAAAACGATGCCTGGAGAACGATGCCTTGCATCCGTCGTCGGGGTCAATGGTGAGCTCTCGTTTTATTGAGGGTTTTTTGTTTATTTTCAATCACTGTTACCGAATTGGCACTTGCCAACTAGCTGTGTTAAAACAACATGATGTTATGAAAGGACTCTGTAAGGGTCACAACCTCCAAGTCGTCAGTCTTTTTCAAATATCTTTCCTTTTACTTCCAAAGTCAGGTGAGATGTTTGCTTGTTCACGGTGACTTGTACAGTCTGTGGTTATAATCACTGCCAACAAAACACTGCCATCTAGGTTATCAGTGCAGCGCCAGTTGCACAGGAAGAGAGTAAAGGATATGTCTTAAGTTCCTATTTCAGGTGTAGCAGTAAGATGGTACAGCTTGAGAGGATGTGACGTTTGTCTCTAAACCACCGAATCTGAATGCAATACATTCAGATAGATTAAGATAGATACTTTTTTTTATTCATTGTGTACATGGAAATTGTGTTTTGTAATAAAACTCATCTTTGTAATTGCATTGGCATGACTTTTTGATTGATTGATTGCACATTGGCAGATGTGCAGTACATTCTCTATGTATGTGAGGCTTTGAAAATGATTATTTCCCAAGGTTGGAGGCAACATACTGTGCACTTCATTGTGTAGTGATCAGATTCTGCTGTAGTTTTGCTAAAGGTTCTGTAGAGGGCACCCTTTATACATAGTTTGCATGTCGAAAACACACCTGCAGGACACAGTAAAGGGTGCTATGGTATTTATCAAGGGTTGATCTCATTCGTAATGACTTAATCACACACTGATAGACAAAGCAGATCCTGTATTCCTAGAATATGGCTCTGAAGTGCATGTACAGTAAAGTGAGTGCGCAGTAGCCACTGAATCCTATCCCTGGTGTATCCACATTAGTACATGGCAACACATTTTTAAGATATGATGACATACTACATGACGGGACAAGTGTCAGCCTCGAAGACGCTCTGTTCTAGTCATAACAACACATTTGTTTTGTTTTTGGACTACATAATGGCAACCAGATGCGGCAGGACTACTGTGGAGTACTGTGTGAGAAAGTCATGGAGTTAAAGGATGGATGACGGAGATACACCTCCCACCTGTTTATATGGGATTTTATGGTGGATCATAACTCTCATCGCAGAAGGGCTGTCATTGTGCCTCTGGTTCAGGAAGCAGCAGAAAGCCACCGTGGCAGCATGGGGACATGCATGAAGTACAAGCACATGGTTTCTTTCTCTCTGACAGAGAAACACACAAAGCAGTCGGTGTCTGAGGACAGGAACATTTACATGAACTTAAGGATGTGACAAACTGATAATCTTGCCTGAGTCATAGTTTATCCTTTCCTGTGCGCACACACAACCATGCACACACACACACACCCCTGAGAAACCCAGCTCTACTTAATGATATTATCAGAATCTGTTTAGAGCAATAGGCAGAATAAATATAAGAGTCCTGAGTGATTTGAGTTCACGGTGCTGATTCATGGCGCCCTCGCCACACAGTCTGTAGCTACCACACCCTGTGTGTGTGTGTGTGTGTGTGTGTGTGCGTGTGCATGTGTGTAAACATGCATATGTGAGATATTGAATTATGAGTCAGGTTGATATTTCATCAAATTAAATGACATTTGCCATCCTAAAATTCATGAAAATTACCCTTTTAATGTCATAACATGCTGTGTTTTCGATGTATTAGCTGAAGGCCATTGTGTGTGTGTGTGGGGAGATTGGATATGGGGGTTTGCTGAAATGTAAGACTGTGGGTGGTGTTGGCACTTAATCTAACTGAAAGTTTTGGCAGCCCCATTTGGATTTATAATGTGATTTAATCTGATACAATATGAATTTACTGAGCAAGTGGAAGCCACTGCTCTGGCATGACTAAAGTGAGGATTTAGGTTGGGTGGCGGCACATCTCATTTGATCATCTTCAGTAGCTTGTGCACATCCATCCGTCCACATCAAAGAAAGACGCTGTTGTTTTGGACAGATCTCTACGTCACAATTAGACACAACACTGGCAACGCCTCTTGATTACCAGCATTTCACACCTTTCTGTCAGTGGCTTTAAAGGAACAGTCAGTAATACACATCAGAGAGCCGTATTGGATTCAAGGGCACAAGCATGTAACCTGCTTGTGCTTCAGCTACTTACCAAACAGTACCAAGCATACACACACACACACACACACACACACACACACACTCACTCACTCACATCTATATTTGGGGCTTGGAGCTAGAAGGGCGTAACTGGCATTTTGGGTGAAAATGAGATCCATATATCAAGCAAAAGCTCTTGAGAAGATCTATTTAGTAGTGTAAGTATCTCTGTCTGTTTTTATATGATGACATTTTCATTATCAAGAGATATTTAGCACAGTTGATCAACTTTCGGTCCACTTTTTGTTTGAGCTCTTCTGTAAATTTTGCCAAAACCTACTTACGCCCCTCTGGCTCCGAGCTAGCGGTGAGTCACCGTCCTCAAACTGGAGCCCTTAGTGTATAGCATCACACTCCCACTAGTACAGTGGCTGTATGAATTGTTATTGCGTAGCCAGGCCACAGTATAAGCCTAGCAGACTGGACATAACCGTGTTTTGCATGGCTTCTCAGAAATGGAGCTGAACAATAAGCTACCTTTCATATTCAGTGACACAGACGGGCACACGGGTTGTTTCAAGAGTGCGTTGTGGCGTCTTGGGTTACATCACCAAGAGATTATTAGTGCACGCGTACAAACACACACACAATCAAACATGCATGCACTTGCTTACATACAATACATGGACTCACACAGACATGCACACAAGTTGCACACACATAACGATAAAACACAAATTACACAAAGATACACATTTTTGCACATGTACACACACTGACTCGTAAGCGGGCACACACACACACACACACATCCCCTCACCCCTCCACATCCCCTTATTGCAGGACCAGCGGACTAATCCTCTAAACACGGACTCTCTCACACAATGCTTCTTCCATGAATTCATGCCAATACGGCTTTGGAAGACACTGATAATGAAATATCATGGAAATGAGTTTGGAGCTGAGCAGGTGATAGAGGGGTTATTTTTGGTTCAGCACATCTGGGGGTTTACACACTGAAAAGCAGTCAGATTTCAGACAGTGACTGATGACTTGGACGGTGCAGTTTGCTAGGTTTCAAGGGTCGTGTTTGGGTTGCCATGTTTGATGGTACATGCATTAAAGTTAATCTTTAATCTTTGATTCTGAAACTAAACAGAAACCGACCTCCACAGTGCCAAGGTCTCATATTCTAGTGGGCATGGTTCAGTTTCTTTGCTCTGTTTCAGTCTCAGACACTCTGACAGCCGATACATCACTTGCTGTAATACCAAGACCTTGGTGAAGTGCCATAAGGCCTGGCAAGGCGGCAATATTAAGGAAGTTGCCTTGTGAAGAATAAAGCTTATTAATAATTTTGAGCACTTACGTTGCCATGGCGCTACCCAGGGCAGACCATAATAATGTACTGGCAGTGTCACCGGGCTGCGTCCAGTCAGATGAGATGATGAATTATTCACAGGAGATTGGGAGGTCACTAAAGCGTGGTCTCCTGATCTCACCTACACACACACACACACACACACACCAGTCCAACACGGCACTTAGACTGCTTAATTCCAGGAGACAACCTCTTCCAAAGCTGTCAAATTTATTTATTTGACCACTGCCCGCGCGACAAGCCCAAATAAGGGCAACGTACAAAGCAGATAATTGTTGGAGAGATTCGATGTTGTGGTCACAACATGCAGCCGATAGTGCCAGTTTCAGGCCAAGCCCTGATGGAGAGAAACCGGGCAGGGCACATGGCTACAGTGATGACATGACGACATTCCTGTGACTAATTTAATCCGAGGCTATTGAAATCTACAGGTGTGGTGCATCAGAAACTACACCTGTTGATACTGCATCTAAAGGAGACTCGGTGGGAAATTAAAACTTGAATAAAGGGGAAGAAACTAAATCGGGTTTCATTCCAAGATATTCACCACCATCAACAGCTACTCTTTAAACACACACACACACACACACATTTGCTTCTGAAATCCAAGTCAACATTGCACTTTTTAAGATGCCAGTTTATTGCAGTCCGATCCAGCTTCCAATACTGATGCATGAAAATGAAAAAAACCCAAATACTACTCATGGATTAGGACTAATGCATCAAGTCAGATCATTAACCTTTATAATGTTGTATCTGTAATCAATCAATGCATTGTTGTGCATTCTACTGTCATTATATTGATAATGTAATGTTTGATTATAACATTTTTAAACATTACCTCACCAGAATGAATATAATTTAACAATCTGCATTGGAAAAAAAGCTCAATAGAAACAACGGGAGTAGAAAAGTAATAGTCTCCCAAGAGGTGTTACAAAATATTTACACACATATAAAACTGGTGCTGCAGTTTGGTCTTAATGATCGTTGTCTTCATAGCAGACTGCACCGCGCAAACTGTTCCCACAAAATAATAAACTCCTCTTTCAGAAAGTCCAACGATAAGCAGGTCCAATAAGGTTTCAAAATCCCATTCCTAAATGAAACATTTCTCTCTTTTTCTTTTTGCAGTATCATAATTCATCTTTTTTGTGGTTCATTAGTCACAGTCTGTAGGCCAACAGCACTGACAGCAGAGCCAGAGCTTTGCCTCTAATAGGTGGCGCTCCTTCGGCGTTACCCTTCTCCTCCTCTCTGAGGGGCCCTTCAGGGTTTTTTAGTCCACCGCCAATCCTCTTCCTTGCTCTCAATCCTCCTGACCCCCTTTTTTCCCTCAGTGCCTGTCCTCTTTCTTACTTCACATTCTCTTTGTCCTCCCCTTCATCCGTCATCTTGCTTTCCTTCTCCCCTCTGCTGCTCGTTTCATCATCAGTTCGTTCCCCTCCCCTGACACTGCCCTCCTTTTGTATTTCACAGTCTCTCAGCCCTCCTCTTAAAAAATCAGACTGTCCTCGCTCCCTCAGTTCACGCCGCCTCTTTCTTCTCAGTCGTCCTCCTCGCCGTGTCCATTGACCAGGCCTGACTCCCAGCGCTGCAGCAGAGGAGTCTTCTGTCTGGGGGTCCGGGGACTCAGGAGGGCCTGGGGGAAAAGAGAGGAGAAAGGAGAAAGATAGAAAAAGGGACAGAGAGAGGCGATAAAGAAGTAGAAACATCACATGTGAGGGATGTGGGAGCAGGAGACGGGGCCAATAAGCAAAACGATAAAAAAGAGATGGAAGAGTTTCTTTCCCCTAGAGGTCATCTCTTGGATGAACATCATTAGTTCAGTAAGTCAGAGGGAGGTTAATGCGACTGTGATCCGTAGCCATGTTCAGTATGACTAAATCAACAGCTATTTCTCTCTCAATCCCCAATCCTTATTTGAGAACCATGTCTGTGGAGAAGGGAGATAACCAACTGGCAGAAATGGGGGGAGAGAGAGGGAGAGAGGTGCTCAGAGGGATCAGACCGAAACATTGCTAATGCTAATGTCAAACTGAACTGTGCAGCTAAACCCCAAGCTGAATCACAGAGCTGAAGCTGAGTGCAGCGCTCAGTGCTAATCAGAGACACCACCAGTTTCAAAGAGATACAAGACCCATGAGGCAGGTAGCAGAGATCAGTGGGATTGTCAATGAACTCTCCTCTATTGACTGCAAACACACACCCACACACTACTATACAGACACCACTGTCTCTCTCTCTCTCTCTCTCTCTCTCTCTCTCTCTCTTCTGGGGCCCTTTGCTTCCTCTCCTTATCTGTAGAGATAAGCTCCTTACTGTGTGTTCAGTATGTTATCAGATGTTTGTGGCCCACATTTGCCGGGACAGGAACGCTGACGGCGTCTTTCTCCATTGGACTCCAATGCAGTTTTCATCATTTGTCAGTGTTCATCAAGTATCTGGAATGCTGCTTCGGAACCAGTTTAACCTTCTGAGCCACAATGAAAGTTATCCGGCTATATGAACTGAGATCAGCTCTCTTAGTTGAAGAAGCTTTATGAATGTGGCACCTGATGTCTTCTTAGTAGCATTCAAGGTAGACTCAGGAAGGTGATTTGCCTAGATTTTCATGTCCTCTACCAAGCCTGCCTAGATGGGAATGGGATGTCAATGTGAGGCGCTGTATTTTCACTACACAGTGTGACCTAACATTTAAAAACTCAGTGAACGGATAGTGGAAAGTATCTGGCCATGGATAAATGTCATCGCAACGGAAAGACTGATCACTGACTTACCTCTGGCCGGCTAATCTGCTCTTCTTCAGCCTGGGCAGGGGGCCACATACCCAATTTGCCAAGGGACTGGCGTGCTGGAAGAAACAGAAAGTAAAAAGCGGGTGAGGGAAAGAAGCGAGGTACACATGGAGAGTTTTTTTAAAATCTTTTTTTTGTGTTCCTGTGATGTTTGTTTCAGGAATAAAGCCTGTTGAATGAACAGTGAAAAAGGTGAAGCAACATAGAGGACGGAGAAACATGCAGAGGGAATAAAGGGCAAGAAATTCATTACATTGAACATGAACATGGTGAAATAGAAACAAATAAAGTAGGAAACAGAGATGAAGTGGGGGAAGATGAAGTTATATAACCCATTGTCTATAAAAACAATAATGATTGTTCATTTCCAAGCACTAATTCATCCATGTCCTGCAGTGGCACACCCTAGTCTGCTTTGTCACACAACTGTCAAGTCGGGTCTGACTGGCACTGCAAACACTCATTCACACGCACACACACACACACACACACACACACACACACACACATACAGTACAGGCATACAATCCTTTCAACCAATAATAACTTGTGGCAGCTCTGTGTACTCGTTATTAAAGGCCTCTGTGCTCCACTCTGATCTATCACAGAACAGCAGAAAGCAAGTTGTAAATGGACTCTCAAAGTATTGCTTTCTTGCTGACACAATAAAGGGTCAAGAAATGACTCAGGACTTTTTCCTCACTCCTACTTGGGCAATTTATACGATAAGCTAGATGCTACGTTTATGTTTGAGTTACAGCGCTGTATTCTCCCGTTGGCTAGCGAGTTTATGGACTCTGGAGAAAAGTTATTGCTGTTAATAGCTAACACTGGTTTCGATAACTGTCCTCAGATGACCATGAGAACAATGAAATGATGTGCTTGCTGGGGGGTGTTCAGCATTTCATCACGCACGGATATAAAAACTACACACAAGCATACACACACACACGCACACACAACACTCCACTAACCTGCTGGGGATGCAGCCCCCCCCCTGGATGGGGAGGCAGGTAAATCAGGAGTAGCCAGTCCGTTCAGCAGAGGAGGAGGGAACGTAGGGCTCTGTCTCTCTGTACTGGCTGGCCTCCCTCCTCCTCGTCCTCGTCCCCCTCCCCCTCCTCCTCTTGCAACCCCTGTGCCCCCATACAGGCTGCTCCTCTGCTTGCGAAGCTCCCTCTCCCTCTCCTGAGCCTCCCGGATATCCTGCTCCACTTTAACCAAAGCCGTGGAGGAGCGCAGCTTGAAAAAGGGGTTCTCTTTGGGCACCACATCCTCTTCTTCCTCCTCCACCTTATCCTCTGTCCCTGTAATGTCCCCGTATCCTGCTCTCCTGCTGGGCGAGGTGTAAAGAGTTCCAGAGTCTACCACGGTGAGGTCCTCTGCCTCTGTGAATGAGGCTGAGCTGTTGGAGTGTTGCAGGGGTTTGGAGGGGTAGAGGGCCTGGGCTGGGAGATCCAGGTTATTCTCTAGGATGATCACCTGGCAACCAGTCCCCTCGGAGAAGTCTGGTCCTCGGGGAGACGTGTAGGTGGAATCCCCTCCCTTGGCCAAAGGTGAGGTGGGGCTTTGTTTCTGACTCAGCAGGTCCATGCTTCGTCTCCTCTCTACGAATGAGCCTCCTTGTTTGGACACTGGCGACGAGACATCCTCCCGGTTCTCGAGGGTGGAAAGGTCGCTGGCAGACATCCAGGATGCCTTGCTCTTGGTTGAGATAGAGGAGGACGAGTCCTCGGGCTCCTTAAAGGCCTCAAAAAGCTGCTTTCTCTCTTTGAGTTGGCGGATTGTGCCTTTGTCATAAATGCCTGGAACTTTCCCGAGTTTCACCAGATCCTGTTCCCTCTGGGCCTCAGTGTGGATCTCCTGCTGCATCTTTTTCCCAGCAAACTGTCTGTCTTTGCCTTGACTCCTCTCAGACTGGGCAGGTAGCGATTTGGAGAGTATAGATTTCCTCAAAGGGATCTCGACATACTCCGGGGTGGTGGGTGGATTCTGAAGCCCTCTGGATCTTCGCAGGCTGTGTTCACGCTCTATAGCCCGTCGGATTTCCCTCTCAATGGGGGTCTCATTGGCTAGAGTCATGGGGATGGTTGTGTGGCTCTCCAAAGTGCTGCATGGAGAGAAGTCTGCTGATACTCCGCTGTCACTCTGGCTGTCATCACACGAGTCACTCTCCATCCTGGTGGCTCTGCTGTGTTTGGAAGATACAATCCTATATTTTTCTTTCTTCTGCTCCTGTTTTCTGACTTTCTTTGAGTATTCTAACACTCTTCTGGTACTCCACTTCACTCCCACTGCCTTGTCAAGTCTACTCTCTTTCTGTCCTTTCCGCCTGCTTTCTCCCTCTCTCCTTTCCGCCCTTCTGTTCCTTTCTCTTACTACAACACAACCAGAGCCTTGAGAAGCTGCCGCGCCCCGATTGGCTGGCTCCATGGCAACGGTCGACAAAGGTGGAGAGTCCTGGCTGAGCACCTGTTGTGCTGCTTCCTGGTTAACTCCCCTGGGGGCGCGTTCAGGTTGGTTTTGGGGCAGTAGCTGCCCCTGCTGTTTGCCTGGAGGAACTGCAGGCTGGGTTGTGGCTGGGTCTTGTTCACTGCTGATTGAAGAGTTTCTAGAACAGCAGGGTTGAGGAGGCTTGCTGCTGCTGTCCAGTCTCACCTGTTGCTGCCGGGATGAATTCATGTCCAGGGGCTTGAAGTACACGCTCACTTCCTCTTCCTCCTCTCCTTCATCAGCAAAAGGAGGAGAGTCGATGGCAAATATATAATCTGAGTTGTCTCTGTCTGAGGGACGATGGCTAGTGGGTGGATTCCTTGCAGCAGCTGCCCCTGAAAAACTGTGCTCATAATCACTATTGTCCAAACCACCTAGTAGTGAGTTTAACCGTATTGTGTCTCCAGACACTGACTCTACACGTCTATCAACAGCTTCAGTAAGGTGAGGTGTCTGGGGCCATTCCTGATCAGAAGATGCATGGTCTTCTGTTGAGTCTGAGATGAGCTCAACATCACTGATACACTCAGCCATCTCCCCATCTAGGCTGGAAAAGTGCTCTATCTCAGGATCTTCTTCTGCTTCTGTTGAGGCACTGAGGGGAGGAACGGGTGGAGAAGTATCCTCAACTAGATTCAGAAAGTTTTCAGATTCCCGATGAGGTTGTAATCCTTCTGATTGTTTTTTGGGAGCTCTTTCTAATTCTGCTACTGTCGCTTGTGTCTCCCTGGGGCTACGCTGACTCACTCCTGTGGGTTCGTCATGTTTCATGTTGATCGTTGAGGCTGTGAGGTTCTCATGCACAGTTTCTTCTTGAGCTCCAGGCTCCGGGATATCTATGTCCTCTTCAGGTTCTGCCCTGGGGGCCTGTTTGCCTGGCAGAGGCGGCTTCTGGCCTCTGGTGGCGCCCAATTCGCCCTCTGTCCAGGACTCACCGGCCCACTCATCTAGCAAGTTGGCAGAACCCCGCCGCTGCCAGGCCACGGGCTCTGCTGCCATGGTGACACAAGTCTGATTGGTCTCTGCTGACCTGAAACAGTTTGGAGCAGTCAGGAGGTTCTTCAGTCTGAGTGAAAGTCGGGAAAGGAGAACAACAGAGTGCTTAGCAGAGGTCAACAATAAAAAATGACCATCCATTTTATATTCCATTATTTCAGTGCAGATGAAATGACATTTAGTATTTACCAAAGGAATGAATCAATATATTTACTGTGACATTTACTGTTGAATAGTCACGAAATGCAAAGCGCTATGCTATCATGTCATTTCTGCTCTCATGCCCCATTCATCCTGCGTTGCAAAGCTACTGCTAGTGACAAGGAACACAAAGTAACATGTCGGCCATGAAAAAAGAGAAAAAAAAGGGAATCAAATCTTATTTAAAAATATTTATTTCAGCTTAATCAGGCAAAAGACCAAGAGCTTACTAGTAGTGAATAGTTTCCCCACTTTTTTTTATCCGAGTCCTTAACTGCACCCCACCCACGGGAAGAATTATTTGGAAAGTTGTTCAGAAATGTGCCAGAGGGTGCAACAATGTTGTGTCATTTCATACACACACGCTTTTTGTTAAAATAATCCAATTATGTTTGACTGTGCAACATTCAAAAAAGAATTGTGTGCAGTGGTTTCTGCAGGATTACAGCGGCACAGATGCAAGGGACGTCTGTGCTGGCTGGTGCTGCTGCGTTTGTGTCCTGTCTTTTTAATGGCAGATACTAAGTGCCCTTATTATTGTATGGCAGGAGAGCTGTTTATAACCTTGTGTTTGGTCGTGAGGTAAGCACCACACATACAACTCTACTTCACTGTGCAACCTATAAAGTTTTCTGCTGAGTGCACCTTTCTTTAATCAGCTTACAGGCCGCAGAATGGCTCAGTGTACCACACACACACACACACACACACACACACACACATAATCTGAAAGACAATAGGCTTGTCCGCAGGGTATACCGACTACAGGGGAGTTCAGCCCCAGCAATATCCCATACATACACACACATGCAAACAATGTCTTCTCTTTCTCAAACCTGCCTTGTATCTATATTATTGCCCGCCCCTCCCCGCCACTTCCCAACACACTAACATGCACACATCTCACACACACTTCCCTCTTGACCCATCTGGTTGCTCAGCCTTTGTCCTGACAAACCCCTATTCCCTTCCGCTGCAGTTGTTGCCAAGCCATCCTGACTGGCCTGGACTCTGGTGACACTGTGACTGATCATTAAGAGGAATGAAGATGAGAGCGCTGGGGAACTACTAAGCAAGACAGCATGGATGGATGGATGGATAGATGGCAGAACATGGTGTACAATATAGGTACCATGGCAGAACAAAGTGGCTTAATGTGGGTGAATGAGACCATTGGATCAGGAAGAGTCATGTGAGTCATGAAGCATAGTCTTACCATCGACCAAAGGTGGGAAGTGAACACCAGCCACCGGCCAGCCATCTACTGGTGCAGTGAATTTGGACAGCGGTTGGTTAATTTGTGTGCGCCACCTGCCTCTTTGGCAGGCAACCATCAATCCTAGGTTCTTTTCTGTTCTAAAAAACTATTTAGCTCATTAAATTGTGGAAACCACCTTTGGACAAAACAGCTTGTTTCCTGCCCTGTAAATACATTGTCAACATATTTGTGTGTCACCAAGGCTTTCCATAATACTTTGAGTTCATTAGACTACATGCAATTATGGCTAACTCCATCATCCAGTGTACAGCATGTGGAATTTCAATGCCTACTATGAAATGCACCCTCATTACTGTCAGAATGGCCTGTTTCCCAATGGATGTGAGAGGGAGGGGGTGGGACACTTAACATCCCCATAGAGATATCACTGTGTGAACACCAGACCAACCCACCTCATT
>OOFE01027751.1:25630-44111 GCA_900323365.1 Monocentris japonica | reverse complement strand
TCAAGACACTGAAAACAACTGATCTGGACTATTCATTAGGGGTTTTCCTGTAAACTGCCATATTGACAGACTCACACTTGTGCAGTTCATACATTCTAAGTGGGCATAATAATAATAATAATAATAATAACAACAACATAATAATAATAATAATAATAACAATAATAATAGTAATAATAATAACAATAATAATAGTAATAATAACAACAACAATAATAATAATAGTAATAATAATAATAACAACAATAATAATAATAATATTAATGATAATAATAATAATAAAATAACAATAATAATAATAATAATAATAATAATATGTAATCTGTAACTGCCTGAGAGCTCTCCACATGAAGTTTCACAGTGAAATGGGATAGTAAACAGCATTGCGTCACAGCGAGGAGGCTGGGAGCAGTAGAGGTTAAAGCCGTGATGACAAATCTATAGAAGTTTCTTGATGAAACTGTTGTTCACACGTACCTGCTGATTCTGTTGAAACTCCCGCAACAACTAACAAGCTTAACTGAATTAGCACAATGATCCCACAGAGCTACAGTGAAACAATCCTCCCATTCATAATGTGACACAGTGATGTAAACTGACTACTTTAATTCTCAACTCTGACATATTCCCATGAGATATGTCCCCTATACACAACCTAATGCCATAATATATCTAAAATGATATGCTGTGTTTTAGTTTCATAGATGCAAAAAAAAAAAAAAAGAAAAAAAGAAAGCTGGCAGGATTTAGCCCAGAGTTTTCTTACACTCATTGGGTAGACGAGGTTGCAAGAGATTGCGGATTAAAGCTCCATGACGTAATAAGGTTATGTTTTGCTCATTAGCGACAAAGAGGCTCACTTTATCAAAGGAACAGAGTAAAATCACCATCGTCATTAAAAAGACGTGTCATTGCAACAGGCCCTTGCATATACACTCGCCCACTTTTTCGGGGTCACCGTGCGTCCTAAGGTACTTGGAGATCTAAGGGCATTTGAAAAAAAGCAAATGAAATAAATGCAGCAAACGTCTTCCCTAACTAGAACTCGTTCAGTGGGTATCTAATGGTTGGCGACATACAGTAGTCGCTCTGCACACGTTACTGTCACTTTTATACAGGATGCCTCATTCACACATCTGCGAAAACTGCTTACAATGGTTTCTGTAGGACTGTAGGTCGTTTTGTCTAGTTTTAAATTCAATGAAAACACAATCATTCACAAGCTGAAATATGCCACATACCTGTTATAATATTGTGACGCCGACCTCCAGATAAGTTTCAGACACACATTTCTGAGAACACACACACTCACTTTCAGTTCACTGGTGTTTTATCAACCCAAGAGGAATCTCATTACCCACAGTTCTACTTGTACCTGGCTCTCTCCCTCCCTTCCCTCGTCCACACGAACACCCACATTACACCCCTTGTGCACACCCACATTCACTCTCTCTCTCTCTCTCTCTCTCTCTCTCACACACACACACACACAAAGTGTGCAAGAAGCTTACTTTAGTCTTACGTGTCTCAGAATGAATAGTTATAATCCAATTAGTAGCCAACACATGGGATTTATTGACCATGCAAGTGAATGAAAGCATGTACTGAAGGAAGAGGGGGCAATGTGGTTAAACCGTTGCATGCTTTTATTTTGTCCACTTGAATCTGGCAGAAAACAATAAGGACAAACGATGATTCTATCATTACAATTACATGGTTTAAATTTGTCCACTAAATTTTGGTAATAAAAAACCTAGCGACATCCAACCATGTGTCCAGGGAATGTGAAGACTACCTCCTTGTCTCGCACTAAAATGGTGGACCTAATTCAACTATAATAATGATAAAAAAAACATTGTTACGATACACAAGCGGTTTCCAAAATGAAACAAAGACTGATTGCGCAACCTCTCTCCTGCATTAATGACAATATAGAAATAGGACATGCAAACAACATAGTTAACTGTAGATTTCTGGGTAAACAGGAAAAAGACAATTTACCATCTGCACAAAGCACCCACTGGCACCCACATACAATTTATTCACACTATGTGCCAATGTCTTTCAAGCCTTTGGTTCCTCTGTTTTCTCCCCAGCTTGAGCTGCTGCTGGTTCGCTGGGGGTCTGCTCTGGGCAAAGTTCCTTGGTAGGATCCATCACGACAGGCAGAGGCAGCGCCAGGCACTCCAGCTGAGCCCTGTACTCCTCCATCTCCTTCGGCCCCACCTCCCTCCTCCTGCTGACCAGGTACAAATCCAGTGACACCCTCTTCCTCGACTCCACTTCCCAGCGCATCACCACGCAGTCCGGACAGGACGTATAGAGGAAGGTCCCGGTGAGGTTGAACCGGCCCCCCACGTTGAAGGTGAAGGTGCTGCCCTCCATTGATACGTTGTAGGGCAGATACTGGCAGCGGTCGCCAAAACGGTTGATTTGGGTGTAGGAGAGGGTGGAGTTTCCACTGGAGTTGATGTAGACGGTGATGCTGTCCCTAAGTCTGAGGCCATCCATGGTCAACGGGTCGCTGATGCTGCCTGCGACGAAACCCCATTTGCCCTCCAAATCACGGAGCTGCAGCTGCTCCGAAGGCCTGACCAGGTCCTCACAGGACAGAGGAGCTGACTGGCTCACAGACATGAAGCAGAGGAGAACGGTGGCACACAGAGCAAACATGACTCTATATACTGAAGTTGTACTGCGTGCAGGTCCGGTTTTTGAAGAGATCTCCGCTTGACTTATTTATGTGTAGTCTCGGTTGTTGTGTCCCAATAGGAATGGGGCTAGTAAAGGGGTTTTGTCCCATTTTATAGTGCAAGTTACATCAGGAAATTCCTCAATTTCGCAACACCATCAGCACCAGTGAGCAGTCCCTTATCCACCTATGGATTTTGTGGTTGTGAAATAAAAGAAAGTTTTGAATTCCGGATTATTTATTAGAGCTCGTTGGCTCTCTCACCTGTGAAGTTGGTGACGGTTTTTGCTGCAATAGGTCAACGAACTGTGGACTTTGACAATGACTAAACTGCTAGTCATCTCCAACGTTGGCCACCAGTATCTTGACTGCACCAGTAAACAGAGCCTACCATCTCAGATTCTTTGCTTTTGACTGCAAGAATTGATACACGCACAATAACTATGCTGTGACAAAGAGTTGAGCCACTGCCGCTGCACCACTTGTCTGCACACAGGCATTTCTCAAGTGCAGCATGAGAGCCATTATATCAGGACTGTGCAGTAAAGTTTTGAACCATCCATTGTCCATATTTGTGTACCCAGCAGCCTAGATGACTTATTTTTCTATAGGAAGAATCACTCAGTCAGGACTGTTTGGTTTCTTAAATGGAAGGTGCCACATGTCCCGTATGTCTACAACATCATTTGGGGGCGATTAGGTAGTGTAACCACATTGAAATGTCGTGGCTGAATTGGAGTAATCATGGAGTCGTTTGTTTGTGCCTGATGTCTTGTTGGCCTCGAGGTCTGGTACTCTGTGGCATATGCATACAATAGTTCTGCAGAACGGGCTTCATAATCAGCACGGATAACATGAGTATTTCTCAAATGTGTTGATTCTAGAGATGAAAGGGAGTACGTGCATCTCTCTTCAGGGTATGAACTGATTCTGTTAATAACTCCCTTCAGTGGCTTTGTGTTCTTCTTGATGTAACAGAAATGTGATACACTCAGATAAAGGCTTGGGACACTGGGGTTTTATACATGTGTTTTCCTTTAATATTCTTTATTTATTGATAACTGACGTTAAAAAACGTGTTAAAAAAAAAGGTATGAACGAGTGATCTCATAGTATGTTAGTGCATTGTGGTGGGAACATCTGAGTCAGTGGAAGGACCAAAAAGTCTAAAATAGAAATACCCCGTGCCTTACTGAATTACCTTCACCTCTCAGACATGAACAAGCTCATGGATTGTTACAATATCTTGGATGAAAGGATTTGCTTCATATGAGCTGAAAAATATAATACACCTTTCTCAAAATGATGCATTTGATCAGTAAATTCATTGTCACTTATAGAAACGTTAAGGACGAGCCTGTTAGCTCCCAGCACAAAATGAGACACAGAATTGGGACATTTTTATGTTCTCATATACAAATTATATGAGAAAAATAATTTTCAGTAGAAGTGAATACTATGGGTCTTGATTTTTTATTGGCTCTTACATGGGGCACTGCTGTGTGTTCACAGTTAGTCACACTGCATTTCTCTAATTCGTTGATTCTAGAGATGAAAGGGTGTAGTGCATCTCCCTTCAGGGTATGAACTGATTCTGTTAATCACTCCTTCAGTGGCTTTCTGCTCTTCTCTATGGAACAGAAATGTGATACACACTTTAACATTCTGGATTTATTTATTGATAATTGATACATAAAAAGGGAATACAAGATAATTAGTGGTCTGAGTAAGAGCCGTAGTCTCTTTCTCGTCATGTTAGCTAATGTATTGTGGTGAAAACATTTGAGTGACTGAAGAATTAAACCAAAACAACCAAAAAAAGTCCATTTTGTACTATATTACATACTATATTAACTGATTTTTTTTCAGCGCTGACTCATGACAAGAGAAATACTGCATGTGGATACTGAACTCACACTGTGTTATTGTAATGCTTCATCAGTAGAGATAAAGCTTCTATTAGGATCCAGTGTCAGTTAAAATTGGAATGACAAGAAAATGTGCTTCAAGTCCAAAGGGACCCGTGTGTCTGTGTGTGTGTTACGTTTGTAGCAACAGTTTCAGGACAGATCAGAAAGGTTGAATGAACATCAAGCAATGTTTCACAAATGTCAGTTTAATCATTAAACCATATTGCCCACTTCAAAACTGACAAGCTCAAAACAAATGAACTCTCTGTACAACGACCCAGCCACTCTCGGTGTGCGTGCACGTACATGCACAGAGCGATCGCAGGAGCCTCTCTTGAAAACCGCGTTTGGTAAAATACAAAATTCATAGTTAGAGCTATTCTAAAACTATTTCCCTTTTAGAGTGACCAAGGCAGACCATTTCACACAATTAGTCTATGGATTGTCTCCTGTAAGTACGGTAAGTATAGAAAGAAAATAAAAAACACTCTGTCTCTGGATTAAAAATATCTCTCTTGAACAAAAGACACAAATCAATAAAACAATTCAGCTGCTAAATCATTAAAATAGCACACATGATTTTATCCTCTCACAGCCGTTCTGGATCTAGCATTAGCATTTTTTTTTCCAGTTGACTCCCAGAAAAAAAAAAAAAACACTCTCATATTTAGATTATTGAAATACACAATGAATTATAGATACAAGCTTTGCAGATAATACATCTCTGGTCCCTGTTTTTCAGTAACTGTACTACCAGCCAACAATGGACATGTGTGTTTTATAACGCAAAATCCAATCAAGCTTAAACAGCGTAAAAAACAACAACACGTTTTGGTCCTTAGTGTGTGAAGGGAAGTTTAAGCTGTGCTCCTGGGTATAGGGAGCTCCACAAGGCACTTGAACACCGATGTCTCCAGTTCACACTTCCCTACCTTTCACACTGTTGGAGAGAGCTCACTCCCTCTTGGAGTATCAGAGCTCGGGAGTGGGATAAGGCTGTTTCAAGACAAATACAGGGAAGGGTAAGTGGAGGAAGGGGAGTAGCACGTGGACATACTGAAAAAAGCTGGGGGAGCAAATAGGGGAAGGAGAGTGTTACAAAACAACAGACTGAGTTAAGGATAAAGACGGAGCAGAGAGGGAGGAACTAATATTCACATGACGGAGCAGCACTGGCAGGTTTTACGTTTGGGAGCCTCCCCTCCCTGGTTGGCCCTTGCTGGGGCATGTGTCTCTGTGCTGGCTGGGCTGCTGGCTGCCGCTGGTTCTGCTTGGGTCTGGGGGGCTTTGGCCTGGGACAGCAGGGGCTCCTGCTCCCCTGGCACTGCCTCTGTCCTCTGGTTTTCCTGGGGATCAGCCAGGGACACCTCCTGGAACTGGCCAGGGAGGGTGGCAGGGACCTGGGCTATCAAGGCTGCCTCTGCCTCCTCTGGTGCCACGTCTGCTGGTGCAGCCACAGCCTCTTCCTCATTCTCTGCCCTGGGGCTGAGAGAGGGCTGCACCTCAGAATAGACTGGCACTGAAACCACTGTAGTGACATCTACAGCATCGGCTGGGGACTGCAGCTGCACAGAGACAGGAGCTTCCGATCTGTCTTCTTCTCCTTCAGCTTTTGTCTCTCCATCTCCGTTTTTGTTTGTCTTTATGTTTCCCTCCACGTCTCCATCTCCAGCTGCTTTATCTGCCTCTGCAGTGGGTGAAATTGCCTCACTGTTCACCATTTCTCCCTCTGGTTCTGTGGAAGTTTCTGGAGCTGCTTCTGCTTTCACCACATCCTCCACAGTTTCTCCTCCCTCCTTGGGGGCTTCTGAGTTCGGCTGAGGGGTGCCCTCCGACTGCCCATCCTCCTGCTGCTCTTCCTGCAGCGTAAGATCCTCAGGAATATTATCTCCTTCATCTGTGATGATCACTCGTTCTGCTCGCATCACCAGCGTCCCTTCCTCCTCCTCATTACCCTTGACATTTGGAACCAGCCCAGGCTCCACCTCAGAGTAACCCAGGAACGTCATGGTAACGGTGCCATCAGGAGCTCCAATTTGTCCATTGGTGCTGGACCGAGCATCGTCTTGCAAAGAATCGTGACTGACCTCTGTCTCTCCTCCGCCATTAGTCAGGGCAGCTGCTGTTCCATCCAGTAGCGGAGAGTGGCTTTTCTTCACTTTGTCTTCATTTGTTTCTAAGTAAAAAACATGTGAAAATCAATGTCTGTAAAGGAGGAGATATCCACGGTGTCTCATTAATTTACAAAACCTAGTGCTTCTCATGTGCTCTTATGTGATGTCGCATGCAATATGCCACATTGTCATTAACACTGATCATTCACTGTATTTTGTGTGCAGGCACCGTCAGGGACAGCGCTTTTGCAGCAACATACCATGAACAGTGTACAGACAGTATAGAGGTTTAAGCAAGTGAGGCTTAGAGCAGATGTTAATTGTACATCATAAAGAAAGACAAGCTAAAACACAAGTGGTGAATGTTAACAACAGAAAACATCAAGGAGTGGTGGAATAGATGTTACAGACACCGAGAAGCAAGTTAGTGTAGAAACAGAATACAGAGAGTTGGAAAACACAACTTCAGATTCTGCTGTATGGACAAAAACAAAGTGTTCCTATATAGCCTCAATGATTCAAACACAAACGGACAAGACCATTTCAGTGTGAGAACTCTGTCAAACCTCAACAACTTCAGCTGCATCCCCACGGACATGTCCATGTACCCAGTGCCCTCTAAGCGCAACTTATACACTTGATCCTCCATTAGCACACATATATATGGTAATCCTCCCTTACCGTGCTTAAGGAGCATGTATATGAACTTTCTATGAAGTACAAGCATGCCAGTGGCACTTTCCCTTCTAATGCAAAGGCCTTAAGAAGAGTATGTACAATGCATCCAGCCCAGTATGTCTACAGGGGGTTAGAGTCTTTACGGGGTGAGTGTTGGTGGGTGATTTAATCAGGTTAGAGTGGAGAGGCAATAGGCAGTGTTCAGATTCAGGGTGACGAGAGATGTTGACATCAATAATTGCACAGAGGTGATTTTGTGTGTGTAGAATTAGTTTCCGGATGCTTGGGGTTTGTACTCCAGGCACCACATGAATTAGGAAACTGCTGTGTGTGTGTGCGTTTTATTGCTGCTTTATGAGCTTTAAGTTGACTCTCTACCCACCTGATCCTGGGGCTCTCTCTTGTCCATTCTGCACAGCAGCAGCCTGGACCACTTCTGTGAGAGAAATGGCAGTCGTTTTCAGGTGTGCAGCGTTCAGATCAGTGTTTTATGAGGCTGTTAAACCACGGAGCACCGGATACTCAAACCGAGACAGACCTCTCACTGTCTTTTATGCGCTCCACTATCCACTATGCTCTCCCAGATGATAGAATTACAATGTGATATATCCACACACCTGTGCTTGTTTTGGACAACTTTATCTTGCTGTAATATCTACACACAAGTGCAACACTGGAACCAAGTCCTGGCTTAGAAAGGCCTTCTATTCTATTCCTGGTGTTCAATTTCACCGGTCCTTTTCATTGGTCGCAAAGACAGAAATATGGGAAGGGGTCCAAACATTAAACAATTGAAATCTAATCGATATGTACTGGTATACTAAGAACAGCTGTGGCTAACAGGTGGTGGCAGCCCAAGAAGACTAGCTCTGTTCAGGGGGATTAAAACATACAGGCAGAAAAGTACTGGACAGCATACACAGTTAGCGATTGGATGATACACACTTAACTCTTTGTAACGTATTGTAGATGTGTGAGCTTGTCAAATTGCATGAAAATGTTCATATATATATAATGTGAATTTTATATTTCAGTGTGTCAATTATTTGCAAAACAGATAACGCTAACTTCATTTTCTATAATATCGATTCTAATTTTAGCATTTCTATGTCACTTACCTGTTGCGGCCTCTGTCACCGTCACTGCTTCCTATTGAATAACAGGGGAGGGAGTAAATAAATATAGGGTTGTGTTTTTTCTGAACTCAATGCATAACACCTCTCTATATGCCCATTGTAGAAGGATGTAGATCGTGACTGGCTTTTATCAGCATCTGAACTGCTGATTCCAAATCAGTTTCACCATTCAGGTTAATAAAACACAGGTAGTGAAGGGGACCTGGGGTCTAGTCACGGTATCTTTGAGATAGCTGGCTTCACAAAACCAAACAATGGCAATCGTGGATAACCTGCTCTCACGAAGCTGGTTATCAATTAAAAGGGGCGGGCTGTAATAAATAGCCAATCGCATGCAACATGTGCAGATCCAGAGCAGCGGATTTAAGATAAAATGAAACTACTGATCCCCAAGGGGAAATTAGGTCATTGCAGCAGCAGGAAGTAATAGGATTCAGCAGGAAAAATGAAATAGAATATAAACAAACAACTAGAATATAAAAATAAGCATGAAAAATAGGAGAAAAAATAAAATAAAACTATAAAATCAACAAAGTAGACTAAAATTAATTGTGGGTTTATGTAAACACATGCTGCCGATAATTTCAGAACGTTAGACTATAAAAGTGGGAAGTATAGGAAAGAAATGGATCCCCAACATTAATGTTCTTCTGTTCAACAAGAACAATAATGAATAAATAAGAGCCCTGCAACGAGCCCTTCTTTCTATCTGTTAATTCAACAGACTCACCCTGTACAGTTCTTTTTATTACCTGTCTCATTCATTCGAACGCAATGCTTTTGTTTATTTCTGGTTTTCTAACTGGAATTTCTGCAATAAAGGTTATCAAAAAAGTCCACGGTTTCCTCTTGGAGTGACGATGCCATTTTTCCCAGAGATGATTGTGAGGGGGTGGGCTTAAAGCCCAAACTTAGCTCGCTAACTAATCTTGCTTCGTGAGATAGGGATCATAGATCAGCAGGCAAGGGTTCAGTGATTTTTCAATAACAATTATAGTGATTTTTTTCCTGATAAACTTTTTGTTACCTCCAGTATATTATGTTGGGAAGATGAGGAGAGACGGCAAAATACATGAAGGTACTGGAGCATTACAGGCTTTGAGGAGAAAGACTCCATCCAGGATATTTTGGCGATTGATTTTGGGTCTTGTTGTCTAAAGAAACTTTCTATCTTCTAAACATGTTGAGTTGTCCCTAGGAAGCACAGAGACTGTAAAACTAGTGGATAATAGATAATGGAAAGAATAATGACTTTATTCCAAGCCACAAGGGGGAGGAAGTGAGATCCAAGGTCCTACCTGACCTTTGAAAAATTGATAGCTTTTCCCAGGTTGATATTAAACATAGTTAGCCACATCAGATTTATACAGATGAAGGTGGACTACAGTAGGTGTGAGTGTGTGTCATAATTAAGCCCACCTCCAGTGACCTCAACTCCCCTTTCACATTTCTAAGCTCTTCCAAAAATGGTTCATTTCAAAAAGCGATAACCAATCCTCTCCACCAGCCACAATCCCAATAAAAATAAAGTTAATCTGTGGAACAGATGAATCAGGGAAGGAGATGCACACATGTGCCTGGCTCAGTTGGCAGGAATTAACTGTCAGTCTCTCTCAGTCTGCCCACAAAACCGAAGATTTGCTTGCGGAAAGTATTTCAGGCTGAGGATGCGGCCATTTGAGGGGGACGGTTAAAGTCTCCTCCATCACAGCCAGCATGGCCAATCGGCTGTAACAGCTATTCAAAATGGAATCCTCTTTTTGCCACTCCAGTCGGTTTAAGCTAAACTCCAGTTGAATGTACAATAACTAAAAAACAACAAGCCCTTGACCCTGGAGCCCACAGTCAAAAGGGAGGGAGAATTCCTTTGTTCCACGATAAAGACCTTCAATGCAGCGAGGTAAACACTCCTGTGCCTGGAGGTGAAACAATAATTCCAGAGTGGATCAAGTGTTGAATTGTGTATGTAAGAGGGCTGCTCGCATTCATAAAGTTCCTGCTTCTGAACACGAGGTGCTGCATCAAAGCTGCATTAAGAGGGAAATGCATTATTCATGGCAAGAAGCCGCAGACGGAAATTGTGGGAAAAATTCTGCTTAAAGGGAGATGATGGGGCAAGCTTGTTCAACACGTAGTCCAGCCCCCTTTGTGTCCCCTGTGTGAGTGGGCAAGTGTGTGTGTGTATGTGTGTGTGACTGAATGAAGAGTGACGTGCTAGCTGACTGCTCATCAATGCTTCATAGGTTAGATCATTAGATCTAAAGTGACAGCACTACACAAGGAGGGGGAGGGGGGGTGCTTAGATAAAGATTGGCATATTGCTATTGATCCACCACTCCTGGGGCTTCTTCTGTTACCATGGTTATCTCCAGGAGGGGTGTGGGGCAGGGGTATGAATCTAAGACAGGGAGAGTGATGTAATCATTACACTTCTGAATTCTATGTGCGTTTTATGATCACATTTGAATGATCTTCTACTTGCCATCATTTTATTGCTGAACATAAGCCAGCATAATAGCTCATCATTCGCCTGGAATTTATGGCATGGAATTGCACCACAGAGAATCATTGTGAGTGCAAATACGATGTGCATGTCACTGCTTATAACCATCTGTGATCCTATAACCATTACTCTAACCCAGGACAACTCTTACAGGTCCAGGTGAGTCAGGGTTTTCATTGTGAGTGGATAGGGGTCTGAAAAATTCCCTTGGAAGCTCATGTCGGACTGCCAAACTCCTCAGCTGTCCTCCTAAAGCGGGCTGAAATAAGAGCAGGCCTCAAAAGCTCTTTGATCTTTTACTGCTGGGGTCAGGGCTGAAATGACGCGTAAATGAGGGAGGAATGAGTTTTCATTTTGTCAACCTGTTCTGTTATTGTAAAGCAAAGGGGCCTTTGGTGTGACATGACAGGAGATTGTTTTAAGTGCCCACACCAGCGGAACGGCTAAACATGTTTGGATGTCACAGCCAAAAACCTGTTCACCAACATACTGTGTGTCTGCAACCTAGCTGTGGGAGCTTACCTAGAAAAAATATGTGTGTGTGTGTGTGTCTGTGTGTGTGTGTGTGTGTGTGTGATGGCCCATGGAAGAGTCTGTATGTATGTATGTATGTATACAAGTGCAAGCATGTATATATGTGGATGCAGTTTGTGTGTTTGTATTCTTCAATAATACAGACTTGTATGCGTATGAGTCCTTTCAGGGTGAGTGTGTGTGTGTGTTTCAGCTACTCCCTGAACACACCTGCTGGCTGTGGAGCGCTGCCAAGAGATGAAGAGGATCCTCCATCGGTGTGATAGGAAAGCAAAGCAACAGTAGTAAATACTGGGCTAAAAGGGAGCAGCCTCTGTAGCTGTTTACGGCACTCAGATTTCCAAAGGTGTGGAACCAGTGCTGGAGGTACATAAAGGTAACAAAACATGATCATTATGGGATGCATTTGTACTAAATCGCTGTACAGAACATCTCCTTCCGAGCGCTGACATCACCCACGCATTGCTCCGACTACAGAGAGAAACCCCCGGAGCTGACAAAGGCAAAGGAAGGGGTGGAGGGGAGGAAAATCGGGTGCCATTTCCATCGCTCAAGTCTCGGCTTGTGTTCAGTAGTTCAATATTACACTCCCCCCCCCTCCTATTTTTGATTTGAACCTGACAGTTGTTTCTGAAGCGCCCTACTCCATATCACAGGGAGGAAATGAGAGCGCTGAATTCCACAAGATGTGGAAGGGGAAAAATGGAGAAAAATGGAGAAAAACACCCTCTCCCTCCAGAAATAAAAAAAAGGAAAACACCCAAACACTGAGAGAAAACAAATACATAAATAAATAAATCAACAATAGATGCTGCAGCTGAGAAGTGAAACATCACAAAAATTGCATTGGGGAGATTTTAAATTGCGGTTGTATCAATAATTTAGCTACCTAAGACACAGTGTTTTTGTTCACCATAAGGTTTGATGCGATGGAGAGAAGGGTTAAGATTAGGGAGACTTTGTATTATTGATGCCGCGGTGCACAGCTCACATCTGGTGTTACACTCCCAGCCCCCAAACAGCGCACACCAATCCACTTAGCACAATAACTGTAGCACTGTCAATTGTCTACACAGTCAAACTGTTCCGGGTTAGTGGCAGGAGCTGTCGGGCTCAGGTTACGGAGCCTTGTGAAATTCCGACAGTTGCTCCTCAGAGCAAATACAGACAGTTTTTAAGCCAACTCCCGCACCCATTAAAGGAGAGTGTGTCTTTGGTGTTAATTATGTCTCTATTGTTGATGCTCAGTTTCATCAGTTTGCACAAACTTAGTGTGGTGCTGTCTGGAATGGCTGAGCTCTCAAGATGCTACTGTCAGGATGCGAGCGTATCCCAAGGGTTATGGGTTTTTACTTTGATCATGTGACACATATTGTGGCGAAGTCATCATTTCAAAAACAAAGGCCTGGCTGGGTAGGTGGAGATTTTAAATGCTTATGGCTCTGTCCTAACCTCAAAGAGACCTTGTAGCACACCCCATGATTCAGAGTCTTGTTATGCTTTCCTAATGCCATGTCAGTACCAATGCTTACTGTTAGCATCACTCCTCCTTGCCTTCATCAGTAACTCAGCCAAGCACAAATGACCCTTGCCAGTGCGCTGGGGGCTGGCGTGAACTTAATCACTTGAGCAAATTGAAACCACTCGCTCTGCAGTATTTTTACAGGGGTAGAGCATATGACCTCAGCCTATAGTGAGTGACCTCTGCTTTTGAAAGGACTTAAGGACTGTATCTTTAAAAAAAACACACACACATTGTTGCTTTTTTTTTTTTGCTGTTTTTTTTGCTCGATCCGTCTTAGGTCAGGATTCCTGGCTCACCCCACTTGCTGTGTGATTTACTGCAATTGTAATCCCCTCACAATTGACATTTTGAGGACACGTTAAAAGTGGTATCTTCGGCGTCAATGTGGTCTTATCATCGGGGAGCTCCACCACCTTTTGAAGGCCTTCCTATGCCTGTAGTAAAGTTCCTGACCCAGATTACTGGTTCCCAGCTCTGGCTCCTATCAGCCAGGGGAGTAGGGTCAACAGCCCTCAGCCAAAAAGAACCTCAGTCAAGACCACAACTGATCAGACACAGCACTGGAATGCTGCTTGATTGATTCTTCCTGTCTGTGGGAGAAAAAAAAAGGTGTATGGAAGAAGAGAAAATAAACCAAAAAATCTCTGGAGTTTTCAATCTGTTAGACTGTAGATGAAGATGATTTTGAGTGATCAGCAGTTAAGATTGTAGTAAGACATATGGCTGTTGGAAACCAAGCAACACAGCTAAGCCAGGCAGACACATAACAGGCTAGCGGTTAGCACGTTTAGGGACGTTAGCACTGTTCCCGCTCATTTCTGCTTTATCCTACAGCTCAGGGCTGGGATGTCAGGGGTATTGAAGGACTTAAGCACAGGTTCAGCATGATCTGCTTTCGCTCAAACTCATTCATGTCATTATGTTGAAGCACAAAGCACATACATGTTCACACAACATGCTTGCAGGGGCTACTCCTCAAGTGTTGGAATTCCGGGGCATACAGGGTTTCCCTTATAAAATCCCCAATGAAATCCCCAACGCTCTTCCCCGCCCCCTTCTTAATCGTAAACAGGCTAGCACATATTACAGGCCCTGCACCCTTAATACCTCTTCAAATAAGTATTTAGTCTGGATTTACGGACGCTGTAAAACTCTTCAAAGTGCAGTGTAATCTTTCATTAGGGATCCCGAAGATGGTGTCAGCCATATCTGTTCTTCATTATGTTTAATCACTCAGTGTTTTACCTGTTCATTTTATTGTAACAGAGGTCATAAAAACACCCTTGTTAAAAAACATGCTCCCGACTTTCAGATTATCTTGTTAACACAGCCTTACAAACTGGGCCTATTTAGCTTTTTTGGAGAGTGTACAGAGGTAAATCACTTTTCATTGTGACTTAAACACCTTTTGCTCTCTCTCGCTCTCCCCGTCTTTCTCTCTTTCTCACTAACTCTCTCTCAAAGCTGAATGAATGTAAAAGTACACCATATTAGAATGTAAGTTCAGACAACAGTAGAAGTGTATAACCCAGGGATATTAAGAGGAGCGAGTGAGAGAGTGACGATGAGTGAAGTATAACTTTTTAACACAGCACAATAATCGACATATCACTCAGACAGTCTCTTTGTATAAGCTTCTCAATAGCCTCACCGCTGAACCATGGTATTGATATCCCAATGTAAGCCCACTCTGAGTGGTTTCAGTGGGATCTGAGTGGGGTGTATTCAGAGTCCAGCCCGTGACACTGACCACAGCCTGTCACCATGACATGGGGGGGTTGGGATCTCAGCCGAGGTATTTGACCTAGCTGACCTCTGACCCCTAGATGATTGAAGTGGCGGCTTTCCCTGCTCGGGTGCTCCGGCCTAGAGACAAGGTGACAAGTCCTTTAGGAGCTCTCTGGTTGCAGGGTTTTTGCAGAGGGGAGTGGCGCAGGGGGCACAGGCGCCGGTCTTTGTTGAGAGCGGTGTTGTAATCTGTCTGCTAGGCTTAGGCCTGAAGACATGTTGGCCGGTCATGAGAGAAGCTGGGCCCTGACCTTGAGTGGTCTCATGGAGTGTCACTGTGGCAGGTTTGCTCCAGGGCAGTTCCTTACTCATGTAACCTGCATGACTCACTTAGCCAGAGCTTAGGTAACACAGGATGTACTTTGTTACATCAGTGTGCATTGTAAACACGCATTATAGTCTGTGTAGAAATAATAAGATGTGCAATTGCAACTTGTGTCAGGTTTATATTTGTGCATGTTTTTAAGACACTCAAATGCAAGATGACCCTAAAAGTGTTTCGTTTTTAGACCATTTGTCTCCTCAAATTCGTGTTATAATACTATTTACCACTATGTCATGTTCCCATTGGCATGGATACATCCAGGTCTTATGTTTCACTTCAACTAATCTAATAATCTCTCTTAGTTTTCACCTTGTCCATGCCTCAAGGTCAAACAACTTTTCTCTCTTCAGTGGTCTCAAATGTTGCTGTGCTGCTCCCAGGGTCATCTCTACTAATCCCCAGTTACTCCAGTCCTGGTGGATTTCTCCTGTGGGCAGGTGAAACCGGATCCCAAACCCTGAAGCTGGGCCAAGATGTCCGCAGAGATAAGCGTCCTGAGCCCTCTCCCAGTCAGGGGTCTTAGGCAAGAATTTGGAGATACATCATCACAAAGCCATTAAGGCCAGCCCACTGTTTCAACCACAAAGCCCAGCTGCAGCCACTAGACCCTATATCCCCAACCTTGAGATCCAGGACCTTGGTGAGAGCCTCAACCCTATACCCCAGCTCTGGTCTAAATTCACTGAACCCCCTGTCCTGGACTATACACATCCATCCCTCGCAGTCCTTGCTCCAGGCCTAATCGTCTCTCTTAGCCCTCTACCTCTTGGTCTTGTGGGTGGGGGAAAAGAGCCCTGCCTCCCATGTCCTGTTGTTTCAAGCCGAAATGAAAGTCGACATGAAATGGCCAGTGAAACAGTGTGGCATTGTTTTTCAGTCGCCAAGTAACCCTATCATCATGCTGTGAGAGAGGGGGACCAGGCGGCACAACCACATACACTTGCAAAAATATGGCGAGCCTCTAACAAATGAGTCTGGGCTATCAGCATTGCTGTTGGATGTGTCCCAGGAAGGTACCGCTCCTGGCCAATCAGTGGTCACAATATTGTCGTAATAACTCCAGCCGATGAGTGACACTAGCAAGAGTGAGAGAGCATACATGTAGACAGCAGAGGAAGGTAAAGGTGTATGTGTGTGTGCATGATTGTTTGTATGTGTGGGATGTTGTTTCTTGAAATCGCAATTACACAATGATGGTGGGCCAGCATAAGAGGGCTGTAGTCTCTGTTTGTCTTTCTTGTCCGTCTACGTTGGGCGAATCTGGAAGATGCACATTTATGAAGTATTTTATATCCGTATGTTTTCCTAGAATAGATACAACCAGGAAATATTGAAAACCACTGCCTGTTGCAGTGCATTTTTAGTTAATGTGAGCTAGTTAGCAATACCCACCCTTGCTCAGTGGCCCTCTCAGCAATATTGAACTGTAGGCACCAAGGATCGAACCAGCAGTTTTCTCTACTGCTGTACTGGTGCCTATGGCCTGGCCAACTGCGTGACGCCTGCATGGGAGGATGGCGGTGGCCAGTAGCCACAGGGCGGTCGGGTTGACAACCAGAGTGAATGGTGGCGGGCTGCTCTATTGTTTGCGGTGCAGCGTTGTTTGTGCAGCTCTAGCAGTGTTTATGATGCCAGCGAGGCCAGTGGCTGTGTACGCCAACCATAAATGGAGGATTTGTCTCCTCATCTCTCCACATCTATCCCGCATGTAGCCACTGTACTGCCTTTCTTGCACCGACAGCATTGTGTTTTTAAGTGCTACAGTCGCCCTGCATGTATTTGGCTAGGTTTTGTGTCTACTGAACAGCGTCGTGGCCACTCTACCCTTCAATTAAAACAGCTTTTAGTGAGAATCTTTCAAACCATGATTGTGATACAAATAAAACAAGCCAGAGAATTTTCAAATAGTTCTATGACAGTTCACATCAGGGTGTTGTTAGTTGTGGGTGTTGTAAAAATGTAATTTGGAAAGGTTTTCTTTTAATTTTCTTTGTCGAGCTTGTATTTCACTTCATGTGATCGTCAATAAATTTGTGTTATTTTTATTTTGCAAACATAACATACCCTCCACTACTGTAATCAGTAGCATTGCTCAGTTGCTCTAAAATACTTGCAGGAGCATGGTTTGTTGGACATATGTGCACAATATGGAGCATATCACGTCAAGTTTCATACCCTATACCGTAAATATCCCTCATTTGAAAAGTAGTAGTGCAGTAGTTTGCCTACTTGTTGACTTGTTGCCTTGTTGCCTGCTTCCATGTTATTTTATTCCATGTTTAGCTGCTATAATGTCCTTGTTCATATCTATTGCTATGTTTGTCTGTGTCAGTGCCCGGCAGCTTTGTGTTAGTTTGTGTATTGCATGAAACTTTGTTTTGTGCCTGTGTGTCTCAGTGTATGATGTATGCCAGAATGTTATCTGTACCAGTGTCTGTGTTTTTCATGAGACTTTAAACTGCACTTTTCTATTGTCATTTTAATGGTTTTTAACAGCATGCCAAGGGCTACAGCTGACAACTAGCTGATTTATTAATGCTGAAACTATAAATACATTTACAGAAATGATGGTTAATGTGCACTGTCCTCATCAAAATAAACCCAATAAAAAAGGACACCTCTGAAATAGCTCTAGTGAAACTCTTAAAATCCTAATTTTACACAACACAATATTATATTTAGGTACCTAAAAAATTTTAATTGACAATATTTTTTATAGACTAGATCTTTTATATTTTAGAGATATCAAGTGATAGACTTTGGGTAATTTTTTTTTTTTCCAAAATGGGTACAAATTGTTGGAAACAAACTCCTCATGTGTACAGTGTGAGTACACTGACTGAAAAAAGGGCCCTCCATTATTCACAAGCAGCTCTCTGTATGTACAATCTGCAGGTTGTGCTATTCTCCACTACAAGGGCATGTAAATTCAGGATTCTCGAGACAGAGCAAAGACCTGAACACAAAACAGCCTCTCAGTTAATCCCATAGCACATTTGTTCTAGAATATATCATCTACTGTATATTGCGCTCTATCTATTTATATTGCGGCTTTAATTATCCAGTACTTCCTGCCTTTGATCTGTGATCAATCAGCTCCTACCTGATGTTTGGAGAGGCCTGCACATGTGCACATGGGTTCTGAATCCCCCACCTCCACTTGCCCCCTCCACTTCTGTTGCCCCTATTGTTCTTTTTAGCACTGTACCACAAGGGCTCTGTTAGAACAGCGAGGATAGTTCGAGCAGAGGCTGTACATCCTGAACCCCCCCCCCC
>OOFE01027751.1:3015-18015 GCA_900323365.1 Monocentris japonica | reverse complement strand
TGCAGCAGATTAGGTGCTGAAAAAAATCCCTAAAATCTCCGTAGTCTTGTATGTTACTTTATGCTATGGGTGTGCATATACTGCTTTGATTTGCCTTTGTTCCGTGTATAGCAGTCATGTGCTCACCACTCCCAGCCATTGTGCATCTGTTCCCACTGACGGAGGCTCAGGGAAAGTTTTGTTCCACTCCACATCTCATTAGTCATCTGTCTTTAACTCTCTGTGAGCTCTGCATAGCTGATTACTCTCAGTGAGGACTCTGTCTCTCTCTGTCTCTCAGCCTCGCTGTGTTTCTGCATCTCTCTCTCTCTCTCTCTCTCTCTCTCTCGCTGTTCCACTGTTTGTCTAACCATGCGCACTTACGGTATATGTGTTCAGGCAAGGCTTGTGCTGCTGGAGTGTACTCCTGTTAAGACTCATTACAGTTTGATTTCATTTGACAAAACTTTTTTTTCTCTCCAGTCATTTGGAAGAAAACAACAGTGCCCCCATACTTGTTCTCCAGATATTAATTTGGCTTAATTCAATTTGGAAAACATCTCCAGCAAGTTTTCCTGGCACAACCTTTGAAGTGACAATATTAAATAATAAACCCTATTAAATATAAATCACAGGGTGATGTCAGCGTTGGTTTGATTCCTATTTGATTTTCGAGGGAGAACGCATTTGATCACTCTCTTTTCCTTTTTTTTCCCACCCCCTATCCCTCTACTGCAGCTTTAATTGAATACATTTCTGTTGTTGTTGCCCACCAATCATCCCTCCCCCCTGTCTATTTCCTCAAGCACGTAATGCATGCAGTAAATAATTCAAATGAAATTAATTTTACAGCACCTTGTTTCCACTAAGCATGCCAACATCTGTTGTCGAGTCACAAGTTTACATTGTTGGTCATTACTTTCCACAATGAGCAAAATGTTTTATTAAAGCCCCCTGGGAGTCCCCCTTGGATCAGGCAGAGACGATGGTGCTACTGACTGAACCCTCCCTGAACTCTGACAATCAAAGATTGGCTGCAGCTCTATCGGGGCTTACTACTGTCTTGCTTCCCAGAACGGGTTGGGACTTAATGCGTTTGAGGTATTGGACAGCCTCGGTCCTTCAGGAAATCGCTGACCATAATGAAATAGAGCTTTGCTGACTTTTGAAGTGACGTAGAGCTTTTGTTCTGCGCAACAGAGTAAATCTCACCCTGCTGTTGTTTCGCAAAGGCACATTACACTGAGGATAAATGAATAGGCCTTTTATTTCTATGCTTCTAATTACCAAAGTGCAAATATTAAAGGCACAATATGAAATGAAAATCCTGAAGTTGAATTATCAACCACATTATCTACTGTCAATATAGTATATACTGTAAATATATAGCTTCATAATGATGTTTTCCACACACCTAACTATTATTCTGGCTTGATATTAAAGGGGTATTGAAATTAACCATGTTTGTTGAGGCAGAGGGAAGGAGCTGCTCCTATATAATATGCTAGATAGATGTGTGCACACACCCCTGTGTGCAGGAGGAGGAAGAGAATGAAATAGCATCTCCTTTGCTTGATGCAGGGACGGCTCAGGAAGTAGGCTGTTTATTTGCGTTGGTCCACATTTAAACAGCTCTGCACTCACAGCCCTTCAAAGAAAGGCACATTGTATATTCATCAATTTTAATACTCACGGGGAGAGAAAAATAAGCAGACCGCTATACATAAATCATTAGGACACAGTCAAAAACAAACAAAATATATATGTACATATACATGCATGATCATCTGCTTTGAGTTGGGTTGTGAATGCGGTCTCGAAACCTCAAACCAATGTTACAACGGTGGTTATATTAGTTACTGTTGGAGAGGGGGATTTAAACACTGGAGTATCCACAGGCTGGGGCTTTAACAGAGCAGAAGAAGAGGGGGAGAGACAGGCTGTGGGTGTCTCTGGATGTGCCTTTCCTCTGTAGACTTGGCTGTAAAATGTGAGGGGACCCAGGACACACCCCTGAGGAGGGCTGGAGTAGTTGTCGCCACCGAGGGCCCTCGATAGCCCTGCTGCTACTGCGCTCCATTGGCCCTGAGCAGGTGACAGCAACTCGTCCATACTCTGGGCTTCTGCCAGTAACAGATGTGCTCAGTCAAATGACTAATTGAAAACCTAAAACAAAATCAGCAGCTTGGCTATTTGGCCTGCATAATAACAGGCCTGCGCTGATAAAGGGAGTGGGAGAAAACACACACACCCCTCTCATCAGCGGCGCCATTAACAATCATGAGCAAAGATGAAAACAACGCTTGGTTTATTCGGCAAATGAAAGCACATAACTAGATGCTGTCCCTGGAGTCCATTTCCAATTTTAATAATACATCAAGGAGCATAGCCGCAGCAAATGCTCCCTACGTTAAGAGCCAAAGCATACCAAACTACTTACAGCTCCGGCGTCGGGAGACAACTCCCAGAGCTAGGAATTTAGCAAATGCATCAAGGTACACAACATGATAGCTATTAGCTAAATTAAAAGAGCCATTACCAGTATAGCGTGTGGAATCACTTGCCAGCTAAAGAGTGCAAACCAAAATTTTCCATCTCAGAAAAGAAAAGTCTGCATACGTTTTCTCCCCAACTCATCTCTTTCTGTCTTCATGGTGAAAATGATGCAGCCTGAGCTCGCCTCAAATTATGTGCATGAATAATAAAATACCTTCTAATTAAAAACTGTTGTTAAATATGCAAAAATCTAACGATAATGAGATTGCGCAATACCTTGGAGTAAAGCATGTTATAAATTACTTAGAAGTGCAAGTCGGCTTGACCCAAACATTGCGTTTTCAAGGCTACTTGGAATATTGTGTCTGGGGCATATGGAGTGGGGGTGCAGTGTGTGTGTGGGTTAACTGTCTGTGTTTGGGTCTGTCTCGAGCTGTTTGTGTACATACATACACACATATGTCTGCACGTGTGTGTTAGTGTGTGTGTGTTAACATATGTGTCTGGGTGTTGGTGGGGGATTAAATATATGCATGCATGTGTGCTAATACATGAAGTGGCTGCGGCTCTGGTTCTTAAGGGGGAAGCTTGGAGGTAAAGCAAGGTGATGTACGGTATGAGGACACTGTGTACTCTTTTAAAAAACATGCTCCAAAATGGCTAAAAAATAAACAAGCAGGTAGTCTTTGAAAGTGAGAAAGTGTATAAGTATGTTTATGGTTTATTTTTACAAGGACTGATAACTATAATCATGCACAAAACAGATCCAAGGAACTGCCCACTGCACTGTATCACACTGTCGTGGCTAATGGTAGCTTTGGACAAAGCTAGACGACAGGGAATCAGGGGCAGTAATGGTCACTTAAGATACCCTTAGCATAAGAAATAAACAAATACAGCTATTATCGTATTATTATATACATTGTCAAGCAGACAAAATCATGACAGTACTGTACGATTTGCCAAAGGCTACCAAGGTGGAAATGATGTTTGTTTATTATTATGTTTTAACATTGATTTGCCATGGCAGCTAAGCAAATAAATCATCATGCCACTCCACAAATCTCAAGTCTTTTTCCCCTGTTTTGTGTTTGCTTCACGTCATCAATCATAATATTTTTTCTGTTCTGCTCTGATTGAGTTGTCTTCATAGCTATATGTGACAAAGCCTTTATGTTGGCGAATGCAGTAAATAAAAATAGAAGTCCTCAAAGACATATTTACATGTGGTTTTGAAGAGGTAGACAGCAAATGAAGAGGGTTGTCAGTTTGCGACAGACAAGCGTGGATCCATAGAAAAACAACGCAGGGAAGAAGAATTGCAGGTTTAAAGTTGGCTTATTGTGATTTTGCCACTGACAGTCATGTCCAATTTGGCTTCCGTGTGAAGTAAATTAATAACTTGTCTTTATAGAGAATATTGAGATACTTTAAGTGAGTATAACCAATACAAAAGAAATATTATTTGAGGTTGGAGACACACATGGGTTTGTGCATAATGTGACATGCAGTCATGCAGATGCACACACACACACACACACACACATACACCACGCTTACTGCCTATAGGTTTACTGTACCAAGATGCACATTATTTCAACATATTTATGGAGATGAGAGTTGCTATTCAATTGGAGGCAATAATATTCCTGAGCTTTATAAATTTACTTGACACATGCAGAATGGAGCCTGTATTTAATATTCAGCAAAATAAGACTTTACTCTGATTGAAAGGTTTGCACTGCACATTGTCAAACATGATTGCTCCATTCTGGGCCAGCCAGCACCGGGAACAGCCCGTATATTTCACTTCGAGTCAATAGGCCTCCGCCATGTTTATTGAAGTTTTAACAGGACTCCGGGCTTGACGGGTTCATCAGCTATTCACAGCTACCAAACAAATCAGCTGTCATCTCCCCCTGCATGTTTCTCCCCCTGTGTCCCTGACCTTCCTGGCATCCGGAGCACACTGCTGCTTTAGATGACTTTCCACCAAGTCTTTACGGCCAAATAAATGGCAGCATGCGACGCTATCCATCACGCATTATAATCCTGATTGTTTTTATGTTTTAACCGTAAACAAATACTTGATTATGAGGAAAGGGGATAAATCAGGCCACATTATATGAGCAGGCAGTCCAGCCAGTGAAACAGTCATTTAGATTAACGAAGCAAGTGCCTATCACACACACACACACACACACACACACTATAGAGAGGGTAGGCCATCAGTAGTAGTTACGACCAATGCAATTCTGAGGCGGCTGATGTAAAGATACGGGTTTCCTAACACAAATAAAGTCCATCAAAGAACAGCGGTGAAAACTTGTCCTTTGAATGTGGAGAAGACAGCCATTCACTTTATTGTCCTAACATCTCTGTGTATACGTTAAGTGTTTATGCCATGTATAACCGCCTCGTTTTCATCAGGGGGAATCATCATGGCTCACGGTAGTTATTTCATTATCGTTCTCTCACAGTTGTTCAAGTCTCTGAGTTTAGCTTATCAAAAGAGGTAAACACACCACTGAAGTGAAAACTTGACACAACAATGTGGTGACGTCATACAGGCTCATCCAAAGTCAGCTGTGAGACTAGAGGCCCCTTTGATGCCAGAAATGCAAGGCAGCGTGGAAAACAAAAGCCTTTAGTGAAGTAGCATGAAGTGCCTGTGTGTGTGAGTCTATGCGTGGAAGTATGAATGTGTGTGTGTGTTTAATGCGTGTGTGTATGTGTGCGCATGCATGGAGGTGTGTGTGAAGTAAAGAGCGGGTTGCTATGTTCCTGTGTGACTGAGTGAAATTGAGTATGTGTGTGTGCACGCGTGAAACTCATTTTACCCAGCACTCAACTTACATTCTTCATCCAGCGGGTGAAGTGAGTGAGAAAGCGGCAGTTCTTTGGCAAATAAAATCGGGTTCATGCAAAGCCAGTATTAATTTGACTTTCCCGTTGGAATGAAATGTTTTTGTTTTGGGAGGAAATTGCCCTGAGCGGTAATGAATTTCCCCCCTCTGTGCTGTGTGGCACCATAATTTAACAGAGCGATAGATCACATAGGCTGACGATTTGAGTGTGCATATATTCTAATAGAAAGCTGATGAATATTAAATGTGCTCATTTTCGCAGCTTTTAGTGCAAAGAGAGCAAAACTCTTCATAATGGCTGTTGGTAAGACGAGACAGGGAGAAAAAAACGAGTACAAGCAGTATTGGTTCCAATATTTATTCTCATTTATTTATCCAAATGTGTCTGTTTGTGAAAGAGATATCAGAGAAGCGGTGAGTAGTTTTTGCAAAGCTCACAGCTCTCTGGCATCTGACAATACCCACTGGTGCATTTCAAAGCATCGATCACCCGTCATCGCAAACCCGTGGTGATTTTGCCTGCTTTCTTTTGTGTTGAAATGTTTACACGGCCACTCTCTTGTTGTCGTTGTGATCACTTCTTGCTTTGGTATGAAGTTACAATCCAAATGTGCCAGCGTTTGTCTGCTAAAACAGTCCTCAATTGTCTATTCAGAAAAAAAAAAATGTCCCTTCAAAACATGTCAGACTTTTTTTTTGTTGTTTGGAAATTAGTTTTAGACACCAGCGTGTATCTGGAATGCTTTCATGTGTTGGCATCTTTCTTTTCATGTTGTCTTTGTGGTTAAACACATTCACAAATCAACACAGTTGGTATCTTGATGAAGGGTGGGCGTGTCGAAAACAAGGCAATAAAAGCAGTTGTTGTAGATTATTTGTTCCTATGTTGTTTGTAGTAATTTCACATGTGATTTTGGAATGTTGCTCTACATAGATGTGGGTTTAAACACTGATTTAGAGGAACACCACTCAATTCAAGATTTCCTGGCCTATGTATATGTTAGCATCAGAATTCTTTAATCAAGTGGTGTGTCTCATTTTTTATGATATCTCCTTCAACATAGCCATCTTTCTGAGAACATATACTTTTATTATGATGTCTTCATTTCTCCATGATGAGCATATTCTGATAAAGTAAAGTACTTCTCAAGTATCATTATCTCTCTCGCTTCTCTCTTTCTCCACTTCTTTCATCTCCATTTACAGCATCCAGGGCCCTTGGCTGCTCTAAATGGCGCCTAATTCCAGATTACACAAACCTATGAGTGAGATGATATTTCTTTTGTCTGGCCCAAGAATAGAAGCCTGTGAGCTTCTGCGAGCATCATTTAGCCTGGCTAAATTACCATGACAGGAAGAGGAGGGAACGGACAGCGCCTCGGCTTGTCTGAGTGAGAGTCGCACTTTAAAAGGGCTTTAATGAAACCAATTATTAGGAGGATCTCTTTGCCGTCTGCTGCCGGTGCCACTTGATTGTTCTCGTTATAAATGTCCCTCCCCTCCCTTGACAGAGTCGGTTGCTGTCTCCATCGGCTGCCTACCTCACTCTTCATCCCTCCCTCTTGTATCGCGACAAGAAGGTCAATAGACTACTCTTCACAGCTCTTGAACCTTTTCCATATTTCTTAATTAGGCCAGGCAGCCTGTAAAGATGAAGCTGATAGGCTGGTACTCTCTCTCTCTCTTTCTCTCCCTCTCTCTCTCCTTCTCTCTCTCTCTCTGTCTCACACACTTAGGCTGTGTCCAATAGCTAAGACAGACTGGATAAATGCTGTTCCTCACTGTTTAAGGGCAGACTATAGGATACATAGGTGAGGTCAAGGTGTCCTGTCTCACAGTTTACTGATTGACCAAAAGTATCCATTAGTGCTGCCTTCAATTGGCATGGTACAAACTCACTACGTACTGGAGGGCACTGGGCCACACACCCTCACACCATCGCTGGCCATGGAGGGAAGGATGGAAAGACAGAGGGCAGAGTGGAGAAGAGAGGAAATAGGCCATTAGGGGAGTTGACATTTGTTCACGTCCTCAAGTTGCTCCACTGAGAACCAGTCGCTTCTGATACTAATTAGCAATCAGAAGAGTGGCACGCCTCCACCAGTCAGTCTGAGTTATGTGTGTGTGTGTGTATCTACATGTTTGTGTGCGTGAAGTTATCCGACAGATGGCCTCATGTACCTACACAGTTTGCTCCCTTTGCCTCTCCGCTGATGTAACGCAACCACTGCTCTATTATAAGCCGTAAACTTTACACGCTGGAAACACTGTGACAAAGGCTTGGAAAAAGAGGGGAAAAGCATCGCCAGAGGCCACTTAGACTCTGGCTGCGTACGCCTCCATTACCGAGCCACCGTGCCATTCACATAATTCCACGTCCTTGCTCCACTTTCCAAACTATTGTGTTTGAAGCAGCAGTTTGAAAAGAAAAACGGTTTCTCTCTGGTCACAATCTCCAGTCATTTGTCCAAGATTCATGAAGTGGCTAGTGTAAGACAATGTGTTGGATTTTTGACAGTCGGCTTTAATTGAAGCTGGCGCCCACAAGGGGGTAGACGCCGGAATGAATGTCACTAGGGCTCGGGACAAAAACACGGGGCCTAGTATTTACTATCACCACACGATCACGTTCTCTGACCTCAGGATGAGCCCTCTCTGGTCAGCTGGAGAGTTGATTCAAGAGGAAACTTGACTGGCATGGACAATGGATATCTTTGTCTCTGTATTTCTAGTGTAGCTCACTGGGTATAGCTTTAAAGGAAGAATCAACCCTTGGGTACCCTTACTTTTTTTGATATCATTAATTTGCGATTTTAATTTGTGATGAAGCATTGTATATTTTTTTTAGTGTACCCACTTTCCCTCAACCTGTCTCGTCTACTTCTACTGCATTTAATGATTTCCTACATTTCCCTAAATGACTTCCAACAACCCCCAGAGAAGGGGCACGAACTTATTTGTTTTCAATCAAAGGTCGATGTATTGGCATGTAAAAATAGCTTCTATCAAACTCCATTGTAGCTTCGCTGGAAATATCTCAGTACGTCACCTACGTTTGGCCAGTTATCTGTGAGAATAAGAAAAATACACCACCAAAGACACACAATGGGCCCAGAAAGGTAAGGTACATCATCAATAGGGTGGATTCTTTTCTTTAACACTGCAAGAGTTAGTGGAAAACAACAGGTTTTTGGGAGATTGGCTGTTGGTCAATCTACCCGTTAAGTGATGAGAACATAGACACCAAAATCATCCATGTGCCCCCAGTAGATTGTTTGCTCCGGTGCCCCATGCTTCAGCATACACTATGTTGAGTGACAGTAGCCAATGAGGTACTGGGGACACATGGATGATTGATCTTCACATCAGTTAATAGGTAAATTGGCCAATCTCAGAAAACCCGATGTATGCCTCATTACCCACTGTGGCCACAAATGTATGAACGTGTGGTACTTTGGAGTTATTTGGATAAAAACATCCACCAAATTGTCTCTCTCTCTCTCTCTCTCTCTCTCTAACTCTCTTTAACACCCTGGACAGTAAAATTACAAAAGCCGTTCGAGGCCCAGGGATAGTTTTTTATTTGTTTGGCTGTGGCTGACCTCTGGTGCCCCCAGCACCCTACCCTGTCTGAGGAGAGCTCAAGGGAGAAGGGGCCAGAGGGGTCCGGAATGGGTTGGGGCAAGGCAGGAAACTCAGGGCTAACCCCCTGTGTGTTTTACCAGACACGGGAGAGAGCTAAACATTTATTCTGTTTGCTATCTCAGGGTCACAACATGGCAAAATTACCCAAGGGCTAGCAAGGCACAAACACAGAGACACAGACAGTCAGACGGACAAGGCTGACTCAGTAAGTGGAAGCCAAAGGGACACAGCAGCAAAGGTTGCTTTACAAAGCGTTTGCTGTTTTAGGCGAGTGCGTTTTTGTTTAATTTATGGACCTGCTGTTTTAGGCCATTTTAGATTAGTCTATGCTGGGGATATCTCATTCCATGTCTCGGTGTGTGGGGCTCATTAAAGCTGTCTCGAGCTGCCTCTGTCGCCCTCTCATTGGCCTACGGTGCAATAACCGCCAATCAGGCGATTTGGAGCCATTTCAGAATGCAGGTACATTAAACTGGCTTTGAGTCGAGTTAATACGTGGGATCTGTTTGGCGACGTTAGCCTGATAGCGTGATTCATCTCTGATGGCTTTTAGAAAACACAATAAAAATATATTCTGGTAATGACTCCCATGTCGTCAAGAGAGAGGGCTCATGGCGTGGTTAAATGCATGAATGCATGCTTGTATTATTTTCAGTATACGCTGGATCTATGGTGGCAATTATGCTTTCATTTCCGCTCAACTGCACTGTGTGTGGTACTAAGCATCAACCAAGTCATTAAGTTGGAGATTAGACTAAGGAGTATCTGAGTCCTATGTGTTTGTTTGTGAGTGTTTGTTTGAGTTTTATGGTCTGTGTTTGAATGAGATAGGTGGGTGAGAGGACTGTATATTAGTTGTGTGTGTGTGTGTGTGGGAGGAAAGGATGTTTCTTTGCAGAGGTGTTTTTGTATGTATACGTGCAACCACGTGCGTGTGCATGAATGTGGAGTGTGTAGGTGCAGTATTAGGTGTTGGTGAGTATTTAGTAGGTGACTCTACTCTGTGTATGTGCACTAGATTGTACTGTACTGTGTGTGTGTGTGTACGTATGTGTGCATGTCTGTGTATGTTTGTAAATGAGTGTGCCTACATGCACGTGTGTGTATGCATGTGAATGTGTGTGTGTGTTGTATTGTGTTGGTTGGGCTCCTTGGAGGACGTGACCTGTACGGGTAAAGACAGTGTTTGGGGAGGTGAGTTGGGATGCGGCCAGCCTTCTCATTAGCAGGGCAGATGTGAGGTCGCTCTGACCAGATTGCTAGCCACTTCCTTAAAAAAACAGCTCACCGATGGCCTGGCGTGAGACTTATGGAGGGGGAGTAGGGGCATGGAAATGTCCTGTGTTCCTGACATATTGTGATTGGCCGCCAGACAGGGGAAAGCCAGCAGTCCTAACCCACCTCAGAGGCCACTGAACACTGTCCCCCCTCCACCCCCCACCCCCGTTCACAACAACATCCTTGTACAAGAACGATGGTCAAAAATAACATGGGCGGAAAACTGCAATGAGTTGCTACCTTATCCCTCCTGGACCCCTCCTGGGACGATTAGCAATCCGAACTCTGAAAGAGAGAGAGAGAGAGAGGGACGGAGGTAGGGAAGGAGGGCGAAGGAGAGAAGAAAGAATGGAAGGCATGGAACCAATTTCACCACAATTTTCATCCCTTTAGAGATGCCCGTTCATGAAATGATGAGGGGGCCATTAGAACAACAAATTAGGTAATTACAGACCCAAGGCCAAATCATAATCTCTAGTTCCTCTTCTCGTGCGTCTAATGGGAACACCAAGATGGCTGCCAATTTCAGGAGCATGTGAGGTGAGATCTTAATGAGGGACCGCAATGAAATACAAGCACTTTAAGGTAGAAATGCCTTTTTGTTTGTGATTTAGAGACAGAGGGGGACAGAGGGTTGCTTGCTAACAGTGCTAATGGCTCTGTGGATGTGTGTGTGTGTGTGTGTGTGTGTGTTTGTCATCAACTAGAATCAGGTAGACAGGTCACAGTGGCGGGCAGGGAGCAAGTGTATGGAAAAGAGAGGTCAAGGGCGAATAAATCGCTCGGCCGCTCGTTTTGAGATGACAAACACGTGCTCCTGCCAGAAGGGAACCATTAAAAATAATTTACACAAGCTTTATGTCGGCTGAGCTCTTTTTGATGCAGTGTTTCCCTTGGCAATTATGGCTATGGCGCAGCTCCAGCCATATGGCCAGCCGGGCAGTGGGCCGTGAGGCTCAGGAATACCTGGGTGGTTAATTAAGAGCTGTTGCCAGGGCCATAGGAGGCCAGTCTCAGATCCTCCACACCCCCACCACCACCATCACCGTCTCTGCTGCTACTGCCTCCTCCTCCTCCAGCAGACCCTCCACTGTGACCTGCCTTCGTCTCCAGCTCTGTTGCCTCACTCTTTGCAATGCTCACAAGGCACAGCCACCAGGGACAGGGAGAGGCCACCGGTAATTATTTGAGATAACATCCCCTAGCTGAGGTGGGATATGTGAGTGTGTGGTGTGTTTGTGTGTTTGGATGTGTACGTGTGTGTACGTGTGTGTGTGTGTACGTGTGTGTGCTTGTATAAGTGTGCGTACACCCCTGAGCATAAAGGTCAACATTTCCACTTTCCTTCTAGAGTGAGTGTAATGCTTCTTTAGAATGGAGGACGACGTAGCCCCGTTTTCATAAATACCTCATTCTGCATTCAGACATTTACTGTACTCTGCTCTCCGTCGCCATGCCAATTTGAATAAACTATTCTCGGTTGTCAGGGAGCACTCGCCTCACTTTGATTGACATGTAAGTTTTTCAGCTACTGAAAAGCAGCTGTCGCCCTTCAAAAACGAAAATGAGCACGTACAGCATCGGGCCATTTGAAAGTTTCAGAAATGTGTTTTCATAAAAAACGATATTGTAGTACAAATAATTATGTTTTCTCTTGCTATATGATATCTCTTACATGTTTTTAGTGTTATTCAGAAAACATACTGTGCCTACTATGGTATGGTATCCCAGACAAGGAGTGGTCTGAATGCCATACGCACCACTCTATCATGTCCAGGGACATCACAGTAAAGAGCCACATATGAATCACACCCACTATCCTATATAACCTGTCATCATAGTCAATCACATTGTTCAGACAATAGAACAGCCCAACGATTTGCTCAACAAGCTACGTGTAAACCTTCCAGGTTTGAGATCAAAATGATTTTCAACAAATATCACTATATAAATATCTTCCTCCACGTATTGACCTTACTGTCTCATCATGGTTTGTGTTGTCATAACATACAGCTTTGACCTTGGTGGCGGTCTGCACAAGCCCCTGTCTAAACATATTGATATTCATAAAAGCACTATCACTCTATCAATCTGTGGGACAGAGATTTAATACAATATAATAAGGCAATAATGGGGAATTTTCTCTTGTTAAAATGTCATTTATGGAATGAATAAAAGATGATGGGTTCAGCTGTCTCTGCTTTGTTCTCAATCAGTCTGTTTTTGTTTTGTTTTTTTTTTTTGTTCTGGCCTGTACACTAACAATGGCGTCATTGGCAGACATTGTCCCCATAATCAGCCAAAATTGCTTCATGTTTCCACGATATAAACAATCATTAGGATGTTGTTTTGTTCATTCGCTTCGCCTCAGCCTTTCATTTGCAAACAGTGGCTGCAACGAAAACACAGACAGCTTCTAATCTAAATCAGTGATAGTTCAAAATGCCGTGATTGTGACAGCATAGCAAGGCAAATACATTTGTGATACATTTGTGTGTGTGTGTGTGTGTGTGTGTGTGTGTGTCAGGAACCCCCTGCTGTCTCCCCCCCTCATCTCCATATTCCTTTATGGGAAATGTAAATGGCTATATGATTATCTTTACACGGGCCCAAGCAGGAAATGGGATCCAACCCTTCACTGTGACTAAAGAAGAAAGGGAAATGTTATGGTACACATTATAAATGATTTATGTGTGTAGAGTATGGCATCTTTCCCTAGATCACCTCTCCTGTGTGTTTTACGTGCTTTCTTTTCAACTGAGATTCAGCAAGGTCCCAATGGTGCAGCGCTCTCTAGCTGTACCCATCTAAACAGTAAACAGCATTATCTGTCTCCTTGTCTGCTTTCAGTTTGCAGCCGTTTACACTGACCCAGTATCTTATGGTAATAAATCCCAGTGAGCGACTGAAGGGTGATATACTTGATGCTGAATAATTGGTCATTTTGGTTGCAGGCTCCCCTTCTCCACATTATAGTGGTAATGAAGGCCTGCTGAATATGCTGATCAGTGAGTGTGTGTGTGTGTGTGGGCACCGGCTGTGCATGTCTGTGTGTGCATTTGTCATCTGCGTGCATGCATGCATGTGTTTGTGTGTGTGTGTGTGTTTGTGTGCGCGCAGCGGTGTCTCCTGAGTCAGGGATTATTGCTGATAGATTATTTCTTCAGCCCCCTCGTTATCACTGGATCACACAGACATGTGACCCGCACTTCATCACTCTATTCATCCTCCTCTTAAACAGAGCTCTGGAGACCTGCAGGGGAGGCTGCTGGAACCTTATATACAGGGCTGGGCTGAGACCAGGGGCCCGTAATACTGCTGCACTGGGACCCTTTTGCATAATTATGAGCCTTTGCTAGGACTGTGTGCAGTATATCTGTAGTAGCTTTATGAATTTGCCGTTACAGCTGAGAAACCCTATTTGAAGGGATGTGTTATGGCATAGTAATGTTTGATTTCAAATCACTTTTCATCCATTTCTATAATTCTGTTTGTGGTTGGTTGGAATACCCAAGGTTTCATAAGCGATATGTCCTCTTTGAAATATTATTCTCATCTTCTCCATACTGCTCTGGCCAACACTGTCCAGAGTCATGTTACAGCCCATGTTATTATGTGATATTGTCGTCACCTATCCTCATTACTAGTTGAAGGACAGGCCCTTTGATGCTCATTAGCGAGTGCCCCTATGTCAGCACTACAGACGAGTCATAGAGAGGAGGTGCGAGATGCGGCTATGAGAGACTGTGATGTCAGCCAACCTGTGTATACCATGACAGTGGTGACACCCAGTCGCTCGTCCTTTTGTCAGGAGCCCCTAACGAGGTCATCACTGTCCCTGAGACAGGGGTCACCCTTACATTTGACCCCTGTCCCTCCCTGCACTGTAATGTCAACAACTCCTCCCATCACCTGCCGGGCGGTGTCCCTGCGCCGCCGCTCCCCATTGGCTGGCGGCCTGCCGAGCTGTCACACAAGCGGGTGGTGTGTGTGGAAATCAAGGTGGGTTGATGTCTTCTAATGAGACAGACGTAGGGCTCCGCTAATGTCCCGGCCTTCGTTAGGCAGGACCCAGCTGCAGCCTGTCAGCCCCCTCGTTAAGCTCAGCCCTGGTGGGGCGTCCAGGCAGGGCGATGCGGCTGCCGCTCTGCCTGTCTGTCAGCTGGTCAGCCTCTCTTCTCGCCTCTCCCCTTGGTAGACCCGAGTCTCCAGGGTGGAGAGCAAGCTCTTTCTGCCTGTTGGCATGGTGTGTCACGGCTGTAGTCTCTGCTTCTTCCCCTGGATCCTGGGAGGTGGTTGGTTAATGATCCACCGACAGGGCTCTGGGGCGCTCCGCAGCATTTTGTTTCCTGATTAGAATGCAGCGGCGGCCTTTGTCAACAGCGATGTCAGCCGCTGTAAGGACAAAGCATTGTTACCAGGAGCATAATTAGATCTGTTTCCTGTGAATCTGCCACCTGTGTTGACCAGGCAGTCAGGGATTCAGAGCTTTTTTCACCTCCCTCTCTCTCTTGTTCCTTTATTCTGTCTCTCCTCCTCTCTCTGTTTTTGTTGCTAATGTACTGTGTATCTATGGGAAGGACAGAATTTTATTTTTGCTTCACTGCTGAGTTGTAAGGTTAATATAAACAGAAGTTAACTTAAATTTGACAGTAATAACGTTACAATCTGTTCATCATGTCATGCTCCTTTTCTCAGCTACAGATTGCAATAGCAAAGTCATTAAATACATATA
>OOFE01027746.1:40494-61287 GCA_900323365.1 Monocentris japonica | reverse complement strand
GGTTGTAACGAGTGGTTATTTGAGTTGCTGTTGCCTTTCTATCATCTCGAACCAGTCTGCCCATTCTCCTCTGACCTCTGACATCAACAAGGCATTTTCGTCAACACAACTGCCGCTCACTGGATATTTTCTCTTTTTCGGACCATTCTCTGTAAACCCTAGAGATGGTTGTGCGTGAAAATCCCAGTAGATCAGCAGTTTCTGAAATACTCAGACCAGCCCGTCTGGCACCAACAACCATGCCACGTTCAAAGTCACTTAAATCCCCTTTCTTCCCCATTCTGATGCTCGGTTTGAACTTCAGCAAGTTGTCTTGACCACGTCTACATGCCTAAATGCATTGAGTTGCGGCCATGTGATTGGCTGATGAGCTATTTGTGTTAACAAGCAATTGAACAGGTGTACCTAATAAAGTGGCCGGTGAGTGTGAACTGAGAATAGCTTTTCACCCAGTTCCAGGTATATAGCTCCTGTATTTTTTGCTGATTGAACATTTAATGCTACGTAAGAATATTCTCAGCATACTCATCCCATTTTTTTCCATTCAGCTATTATAATTAGCATTCCTGGGGAAAAAAAGTCATGCTTGCCCCAGCACTTTGGACATGTGGTAAAAGATTATATTAAGCTCAATATCAACTCATTATATAGCCGTCCCTCTAAAGTCAAGGAGAGACACAAGGCTCTTATGCAACACACACTCAATTCCTACCCCTAAACATATTTTGCAATACTGTATCTGCACACGTACAGTATTCTGTCAACATATATGTAGGCTATGCTCTTGCCACCCTATCTTGCCAGTCTAATGTATCACACATGTTTCCCACAGCACTGACTCACAGTCTACTTATTACTCATATGTTGCAGTGTGCAACCTGAACCACTATACTGGCTATCATGTGACCAGTAGCTATTTCTGTCTGAGGGTGAAAGCACACTGCAAGATTCTGATCATATTTAACCTCTGTTTGGGCACCCCACAGAAATGTAAAAGACTGAGGTGAAAATCACATTTCTTTGCCTGGGAACTCCAAATTTGAGATTTATCTGGTTATGTGCTTAATTGCTTCATGTTAACTTGTGGTGTACGCCCACCGTCTTACACACAATAGGCTGAGGAGTTGAGGCTGGAGCCAAGCCTCCATGGTATCCCAACCAGGGTCGAATTACTACCTGAACTGGATTCAATTACTTTTCTGGGGATTGATTGATCTTGCCTGGCGCAATGGAACCAATTAGATTGTCCCAAAAGCGCAAACCTTTCCTTACCCTCCAGACAGCCTAAAGCAAACGCTCAATATGAATCAAAGGATTTCAATTAGTAATTGACCCTGGTCTGGTGGTTCCCCATTTTTTTGATATCATGATGTGCTGATGCTACTGCTGCTTCCTGTTTTTCATTGAGCTACACCTTGTTCTGTGCTCTAGCATACTGCACACTGCCAGATTCCATTCCTGTCCTGACTGCCTTTCTTTCCTCCCTCTCATTGCTCTCTCTCTCTCTCTCTCTCTCTCTCTCTCTCTCTCTCTCTCTCTCTCTCTCTCTCTCTCTCTCTCTCTCGCTTGTGTATTCTATTTGTCTCAGCTTCCGCTAATAACACCCATGCCTGGCAATCCCAGTCACGTAAGTTCTTTTAATTTTCATCTGTTGCATCTTGCAACATGTTCTGCTCACGATCGCCCTACTGTTGCTACAAGTCAGAGTGCTTTAGTTAAAAGACGCAAGCGCTTACAAGCTAGGCATCTGGATTATTCACAGACAACACACATTCTGAATCAAGCGTAATCGCCAGATGCTGATATGACAGTTAAAGAAAAGCCAGCTAGATAGAAGAGCACTCTAAAAGCTTTCGTATCAGATGAAAATGAGACCCATGAGAGGACACCCAGAAGCAGCAGACTACATTTAACACTGAATGTATCACACATCTTCTGAAGTTCATACCAGATTCATTTTACCCTCATTAGTTTTTAATATTGTGCTGTGAAGATGCCCAACCTCTGGAGGAATTTAGTTTAATGACTCCCCCTAGTGAGTAAAATCAACAGTTGACAGTGGCTATAAAAAGTATCCACTCCCTTGACTTTTTGCACATTTTCTTGTGGTACAAAATTAGTTTAAAATACATTTATTTGGGATTTTCTTTGTAAAATCTGGACTAAGTCATCTTTTCTATCAAAGTGAAGTTGTAATTGAAGAAATTGATGCAAAAGTATAAAATTCCCAAAATGTGTTCATGTAAATTCACATAAATCTCTTTAATTGCCTGACAGAAAAGAGAGCCTTTGTATTTTATTTTTTGCAACTTTGTAGCACAAATAAATGTGCAGAAGGTCAAGGGAGTGAACACTGTATGTTTTGAAAATACATAAATGCAATATTCAGTGTTCTATATATATGCATTTTGCCAACACACTTTTCTTATTTAAAACACATTTCTTGATGGTGTACATTGGAATAAGAATTTTCTGTAGTTATGTGTATCCATGCATAGATATGTGGGTGTATATGTACGTGCATCCATGGGCTTAATCATGTACTGTATGTGTACATCCATGTCTGGGCCTGCGAGTGGAGGTGCTTATTACTCCCTGTAACTCACATAATTTAAGTTTCCAGTTTGCAGAAATTGCTAAGAGGAAGGGGGAGACTCCAATTGCTACGCCACATAAATGTGCATAAACGTGGTATATAACTGTAATAACCATTGATAACCAACTCTTTGTGTTTCTGACATGGTAGTGCGTTTTGCACCCTATCGGCCTCAAGACATCGCCCTCAAACCCTTGCTGTTTGAGGTGCCGAGCATCACCATGGACTCCGTCTTCACCGGCCGTGACTGGCTCTTCCAGGAGATCGATGCCCAGCTCAACAGCTCGAACGCCAGCACCAACCGTGGTGTGGTGGTGATGGGCAACATTGGCTTCGGCAAGACTGCAATCATCTCTCGCCTAGTGGCGCTCAGCTGCCACGGCACCCGCATGAGACAGATTGCCTCCGACAGCCCCCAGGCCTCACCCAAACGTAGGCATCCACTCATACATACGTAGCCATGTAGGAGGACAAAGTCTCAATGTGGAATATATTCTAAAACCTTATGATTTTTAGAAGTGTTGGAGAATCTTAATTTAGGCTCTGTTTTGAGAGTAGCGGTTCATAGGATGAGTGCATGAGCATGAATCAGACACGTGGTAGAGCTGTCAATGAGTGTGTTGGGTTGTGTCCAGATGGAGAGGGGCTCCCCCTCACCCAGCCCCAGCCCTCACACGGCACCCTGGGAGGAGGCAGCTGTCCCGGGACGCCTGAGATGAGGCGGCGTCAAGAAGAAGCTATGAGGAGGCTGGCATCTCAGGTACCAGATAAGCATGTGCACACACACACACACGCACACTGTTCACAAGGTCCTTTAGTCCTCGAGTGCCACAGGCTTGCTTTAGAATAGCAAAGGATCTATATCCTATATCCTTTATAGAGTCATTGACTCTAACAGTAAGTGTACTTATAGTAATTTTAATGTGAAATTTCTAGGTCTCGTTCCATTGTGGTCCATTACTAGAAGTATACACACACACACACACAAGACACTTATGACCATACCACCCTCCTCACACCTCCACTCCCCCTTTTTCTATCGCAATTGTGTAGAAAAATATTCATATTTGCTGAATAGTGTGTCGAGGTTCAAAGCAGAAACAGACAGAATTTAGCTGGAGCATATTAAATGAACCAGTACAATTTCTCCTACGCCCCATTTACACACTACTGTACTCTTTGCTCCGTCTTCTCATCCTCTGCAATTATTTTGATTATAGCACTGCATTCCCTTTTTGAAAAGAAAACTTATTGAATGACTTTAAAGGGTATTTTTGAGACAGCAAATATAATAAGAAATGTGTCAGCGTTTGTTGTTTGATATGAAATTCTCAGGTCCCGCTCCATTCGTAATTGAAAAAACTAAAAGATAATCTTGAAAGGCTTCTGTCATGGCTTAGTTTTTCCAATTAGTGACGGCACAGGTGGTAGGATGGCCTATGATATGTTCTTTTGTAAATACCTCCCCTAAAGATAGGAGTAGATAAGGCTCAGGTTGTGTCAGGAATTATGATATGGTTGCGCGCTTTTGAAATTCAACCTCAAAGACTCAGTTTCACGCCACCCATAAGTTATCATCGACTCACACGAGGCTTGGTCTTTAGGTGGTGTACTTCAAAGCACGTTGAGACAAGTTGGGACTTTTAACATTTTAAAGCATTCAAAGTTTCAGCTCCTTTTTATGTGAAGTGTTAACTTGTGTAAATGTTATTGGACTATTTAACTTCTCCTGACCTGCCTGAAGTGTAAACCTATATGATGTGTGAAGCCGTTGCTCTTTCTCTCTATTTCTTTCTGCTGTGGCACCTCAATCTCCCTCCCCTGCTGCTTAGCCATCTGCATTCCCAGTCCCAGCCTGATGCATTATGCACATGTGTTTAAAAAAGAAAAAACAACTTTGCCAGGGAGCCTTATGAAATATTTATACCTGCAGAAAGCCATTTCCCAGCCAAGCTATTAGATCTTGTTAACTCTGTGCATTAATAATTGAGCTCACTCCCTTTTTCACCCCTTTTGTTTTAAAGCCCTTTATTCCGTTGTGACCAAAAATTAGCATTGCATTTGTATTAGACTCTTTCATACCCTTGTCCTCACTGCCCCCTGAATTTTTCAGAGGCTGTGGTAGGTGAGCATCAAGCTCTTGATGATCTCCCAGTCCCCATGTGCACTTGGCCGGACTTGGTGGTATTGTCTAATTGGCTCACCTTTTCCTGTCGGCGCTACATCTCAATGATAAAAGAAATAATTACTGCTTTTTTTTAAAAAGATAAACAAGTTTGAAGTATGCAGCCATGAATTATGATCACTATTTAACACTTGACTCATTTGGGCTTCAGTCGTCTGACGTGGGCATGAGCTAACTGAGGAAGCAATGAATTATTAATAGCTGAAACCATACAGTGAAACGAGAAGTATTATGTTTCATTATACCACAATCATCCACCATGAAGTTGACTCAATCCCAAATGAATTGTAGCAGCAGTAGGGATTGTAAAAACTGGGTTCTCGCTGACAGAACACTGAGAAAAATGTTATCTTAAAAGTGTGTAATCTACCTTCTGTGGCGTTGACATTGCCCCTGGACACTGATCTGTGATCAGTTTTGCAATATCCACAATATCCACACTAACGGTCAAGGTTAAGATGTGGGACGGGGAGGGGGGGTATTCACTGTTACATCTCTCTGAGTGACCTGACTGGCATTCTCTCCCATCTCTCTATTGCCCCCAGGTGGTGGCGTACCACTACTGCCAGGCGGATAATGCTTATACTTGTTTGGTACCGGAGTTTGTGCACAATGTAGCGGCTCTGCTGTGCCGCTCGCCGCACCTTGTCGCCTACAGGGAGCAGCTGCTGAGGGAACCGCATCTACAGAGCATACTGAGTCTGCGCTCCTGTGTCCAGGACCCCCTAGCCTCCTTCAGGAGAGGGGTCCTTGAGCCCCTGGATGCACTTTACAAAGGTGATACAGTCTTACCACGGTCCTATATTGCTGCTGCTGGTATAACCCTGATTTATGGTTATTCTATGAGTCTTGTTGAGTCACAGATGCACTTTTTATAGGTGATACTGGAGTTAGAATAATCTATAACTCTGGGTAATACACTCCTATCAAGATTATACTGTCTCTTATTCTGTTGGTATCACCCTGATTTATGGTTACTGAATGTCTTGTCATCGTGATAATATGATGAAACTTGTAATAAATAAAAGGTTTGTCAACAGACATTAAAAATCTGCACTTGTGGTATGACAGATGCTTCTTCAGACCTCAGGGTCTGATTTGTTCTTTGACTCTGGTCCATGATGCATCATAATATTAGATGCTACTTGAACACAAGATACTCTAGATCTAAGTACTTAATCTCTGGCCAAACTACAATGCTGGAAGTTTTTGTTTTTTTTACCTAAAACGTTTTTTTTTTTTATTACCTAACACAATAACTCAAATGTAACTGGTGATCTAATGAGATGGTATAATTGGATTAGCCAGAAATTACCCACAATTTCTCCCTGTTGTCAATAAAGTTAATCTCAATGTTTTTCAGAGAGGAAGATCAGCTCTGAGGAAGACCTCATCATCCTTATCGATGGTCTGAACGAGGCAGAGTTCCACAAGCCAGACTACGGCGACACCATCGTCTCTTTCCTCTCCAAAACCATAAACAAGTTCCCTCCCTGGCTCAAACTGGTGGTCACAGTCAGAACCACATTACAGGTACTGGACAAATAAGGATTTTTCCTTTTGATATACAGATGAAGCCATAGTAAAAGTCTCACTTTATACCCTAGGAATTATGGGCCCTATCCATAGGAGATGTCTCTGGGCCCCTGTCCACTTTCCTCTCTTCTCCACACCACCATTATTCCATTTATGACAAACATATGTGTCTACGCTTCCACATCTCAAACACACTTCCACACTTTCATTTACTGATCAATTATCAGGCACGTCCCAAATTGAAATTCTGGGTTTTATAGCGCTAATTGGCTGCCATAACCGTACGTCAACACGTAGTCCCCTGGTCAAAATCTGTCTAGGGTGGACAATTTAAAATTGTATTCCTACTTGCTTGTCACAGATAACATAACAGTTGTATCATATTTTTGAGAAAGTTTTTATTTATTTGCGGTTTTGTAGAAAAACCAGAGCAGTGTGAAATATTTATAAATACACAATATATACATATATATATATGTGTGTTTTAAATCCAGCAGGAAACAAGCAGTGTGGATGGACTTTTACAATAGTACTGCAGTGTACTATTGTTACATTGTACATTTGCACTGTTGTACTTGTACCGTGTGAGTGGGTACATATTGTCAAAGTTGTCAATATGTCTCCTTGCCAATATCACCAAGACAAATTCCTGTACATTTACTGTACTTGGTGATTAAAGTGATTCTGATTTTGGTTGTTTAGGAGATCACCAAGCTGCTGCCGTTCCACCGCATCTCTCTGGATGGCCTGGAGGAGAACGATGCCATAGACCAGGACCTGCAGGGCTACATCCTGCATCGCATTCACAGCAGCCCGGAGATCCAGAACAACATTTCCCTCAACGGCAAGATGGACAACACCACCTTCGGCAAGCTCAGCGCCCACCTCAAGGCCCTGAGCCAGGGCTCCTATCTGTACCTCAAGCTCACCTTTGACCTCATTGAGAAGGGCTACCTGGTTCTGAAAAGCTCCAGCTACAAGGTATGGGGTTATCTACTTTTTAATGATTTTTTTGAACTTCTACTTTATTGGAGAGTGACAGCATGGGAGAGACAGAGATGAGATGCATGCAACACAGGCCAGACTTAAACCCACAACGATATAACAGCTCTGATGTCTAGGGTTAGGGTTAGAAATATATTATGGAGTGCATAGACTGTCTTGAGTAAATTGCTTCTAGCTCACACTGTGCAACCAACACAGGAAAAGTTTGATTTTCATCTCCCTACACCTCGAAAATGCTTCCTCCAACTGCAACAGGTCCATACACTTAAATCTTTTATACAAATCCTGTTGTTGTTGTTTTTTGACAGTCAACACCCCACACCTTTTTGATAAATAATACATTTGAATTGCTCTACTATGCATTTCATCATCCAATATGTTACCCCCCTCCTCTAGATTCATTTAATTTCATGTATTCACAAGTGCATAAAAACATTACATGAATACAATTGATACATTCTCCTGGACTAGTTGAAGACGGGCTGTACAAACACAATCCATTATTCATACACTGTATAGACGGTGAAATCGGCATTAATATTCACATCCTCTCCTTCCTAAGGTGGTGCCAGTCAACCTGGCAGAGGTGTACCTGCTGCAGTGCAACATGCGCTTCCCCACCCAGTCCTCCTTTGAGCGGGCGCTTCCCCTGCTCAATGTGGCCGTGGCCTCCCTTCACCCGCTGACAGACGAGCAGATATATCAGGCCATCAATGCTGGTTCATTGCAGGTAGCGATACTGAAATAATCAAGACAGAGAATCTAGCAATAGCGCGAGACCAGAATCTAGGTAGAAATGCATAAAGAAAGTGTTTTCTTTTAAAAAGGGGAACACCCTCTAATGTAGGAATTACCGCAGTATTGTACTATTATTGTAATAATGTATTATTACCGCAGCCTACGACGGTCCAATCAGCATTTGTGAATAAAAAACAACGCTCTCCCAAAGTATGAAATTGAAATAACTATAATTTATTTCTTTGTATGAAATATGGGCTTTGTGAAAAGGCAAGTTCCAGTTACTTTCTGAGTAGTCTTCTACTAATCTACAATATCATTAAGATGTTTATCCTTAAGCTAAAACAAATGGGAGAATGACTGTGTGGAGTCATGGGATGTTTATTTAAGCTTGGTCATTCTTATTTGACAATTTGAGAAAGAGGGAATCTAATTTTTTATTTATGGGAAAGAAACAAACACATATAGTATTCCTTTTGTGCAGAGACACAACAACTTCATAAAACTCTTAAGGCTAAAACCCATTTCTCTAAAACAGTCCTCCGTGACCTGTCATTGAGTGATTGTCTAAAGAGCTACAGGAGTTTTTTTGGATGCTTGCTCATATCATGTTCCTAAATATCACTGTATAGAAAATATTCCATCCATCACCATATAAATGCAACTTAGCCTACAACAAGCAGCAGTTAACGAGATGAGGTATTTCCGTGCCTGAGAAACCTGGCTAATATCACCGTATCCATCATATCCTCTCATAATCGATGATATGACCTTATCCAGGATATGGCATTTACATGCACCAGGTCAGTCCCGAATGACCTAAAAAAATTCTGGTCATATAAAAAGCAACAATGTCTCTGGCTGCAGGGCACATTGGACTGGGAGGACTTCCAGCAGCGTGTGGACAACCTGTCAGTCTTCTTGGTTAAGAGGAGGGATGGTACCAGGATGTTTGTCCATCCCTCCTTCAGGGAGTGGTTGATCTGGAGGGAGGAGGGCGAGAAGACCAAGTTCCTCTGCGATCCAAGGTGAGGGAGGGGAGGAGAGGGTGACAAAAGGGTGGATGGATGAAATGAGGAGTGAGGCTGTGAGGCCTGTGTGATGTTGCGGGTGGTCATCTGTGTAGAGGGGAGGTTCATGCTCAAACACAAGGAAATGGCATTTTGTTGGTGTCTTGCTTCTGTTCAAAAATCTGTGATGGTAATATTAGTTGGAATTATGTACACCCACAGGTACTGTTCTGTAAGTAATGTAATTCTGATGTAAAAATATAAGAAAATATTTTAACTTTTGTCGATGTTTTGGCATTTATTGCTAAATAAGTGTATGTTAGGATGTAGAAAATTGGCTAACAAGGTGAAGAAGTCATTTTCATGTCATTGTGACTTTAAGTAGATCTGATCTCTACCTGAACCTCAGTCCCAGTTACCAAAGCATCATTGTTATACTAAAAGACAATAGGTGATTCTTTCAACAGAGAGAGTGTTTCCTCTTATTACGTAGTTAGTTGCACTGAATGTGTATTTGTTTATGTTGTACCTCAACTGCACATTTGCAATGCTTCTTCATGGCTGTGTGGTTAATCAGTCATGCATGAATAGCGACCTGTGTTTGTGTGTGTGGTGCAGGCACAGTATGTTCATCGAGCAGGAAGGAAGTGTTGTGTTATCTTGGCAGTCAGCTGATGAATCAATAAACCACCACATCGACAGGTGCAGGTGATAGCATGATATGACAGCCTGATGACACTGAGAGAGATTACATGTTTTTCTCCCTCTGCGTTCCACTGCAGGAGTGGACACACCCTACTGGCCTTCTGGTTCTCTCGGCAGGAGAACAAACTGAACAGGCAACAGACTATTGAGCTGGGCCATCACATCCTCAAAGCACACATCTTCAAGGTACACCATTATCTGTCTTCACACGCATTATCCAGACACACACACCCATGCGCCCCCACACAGCTGTGTTCTTGCTCAAAAGTCAGGAATATTCACACTTTTATGTCTCTTTTTCCAGGGTCTCAGCAAGAAGGTTGGGGTTTCCTCATCTATCTTGCAAGGCCTTTGGGTATCCTACAGCACAGAGGGCCTTTCAACTGCACTTTCTTCACTCCGAAACCTCTACACACCCAACATCAAGGTACAAGCGCTAGCTCTAACAGAGGAATAAGGGAGAATATTTCAACGCATTCTATGAACTAAATCGACAGTACTTCTCAAAACATGCTTTATTAGTCACTGAAATTTTCTTTGGTTTTGACTTTGAAAGTTGCTTGGTGACAGTGGAATAAAAAAATAAATCCATGCTGTACTGTCAACTAAATTGACTGTGCTTTTTAAACATGTAATTGTTTGGCTCTGTCTCAACTGTGTGTGTGTGTGTGTGTGTGTGTGTGTCTGTCCAGGTGAGCAGGCTGCTGATGCTGGGCGGTGCCAATGTGAACTACCGTACAGAGGTGCTGAACAACGCCCCGGTGCTTTGTGTGCACGCCCACCTGGGCTACATGGACATGGTGGCTCTGCTGCTGGAGTTTGGAGCCTCTGTCGACTCCCTGTCTGAAAGTGGCCTCACACCACTGGGCTACGCCGCCTCCGGGGGACACATGGCCATCGTTACCGCACTCTGTCGCAGGAAAGCCAAGGTGTGTGAAGTAGAGAAGGAGAGAGAGCGAGAGAGAGTGTGAAAATCAAGCTGAGGTGTATTTGATTCTGGTCAAGTATACATTGTGTAGGATGTGAAGAACAATATAGTTTTGTCTCCATGTGTGCATGTATGTTTGTGTATATGTGCAAGTGTGCACACGTGAGCGTGCACGACCAGGGCTCCAACATGAATAATAGTATGTCCACAGTCCATCAGTGTTGCTAAGTATGACTGTGTGTACTCCTGTCAGCAATGTAATTTTTTGTAGATTCCTTTCAGGATTCATCATTTTGGAACACATAATTCCCATTCCCTTATGATGGGAGATTACACGTTGCTTCATTTGTTCTCCATGCTTATTTGGGTTCCTGATCACATCCCCGTCCTTTTAACAGGTGGACCACCTGGATAAGAACGGCCAGTGTGCCCTGGTTCATGCAGCTCTGAGGGGCCACATGGAGGTGGTGAAGTTCCTCATCCAGTGTGACTGGGGCATGGGGCCACAACAACAACAGTCAGCACAGACCCAACAACACGCGGCCTTCACCAAGAGCCACGCTGTCCAGCAGGCCCTCATCGCTGCAGCCAGCATGGGCTACACAGAGGTAGGGGCAGGGAGGGGGCCATTTGACAGGAGGAAAGGGGTGTGACGTTATGGTTTCAGTTAATAGTGTGCTTGCTGAACTGCTATTACTCAGGAAAGATTTTGTCACCGCATCAGTTTTTATACTACATACATCAAAATGTTCAGCTCATTGCTATGACTTTTCTCAAGCCACAAATGCACTGCAAGTGTCAGACATCTGCGTTTCCAAATGCACCATTTGTTTTCCAAGACCAAATGATCTCTCAACGCGTTCATTGGAGCGTCAAACTGACATGATGTGTCTGCTCTAAACTTGATTTTGGTAGCGTGGGAGGTTTTCTAGTGCTGCAGTGCTGTTTTTCCAGAAGGCGATATTCTTGACTTTATAAGTGTCTAGGTAGGTATGTCTGTGTTATGAAGCAGTATATGACTGCAAGTATCTAATTTGCAGTCATATATTACAGAGCATTTTTGGACTTAAGGCCCCATTTGCAGCTCATCAAGCCAACTAGTTTGTGAAGTTTTATGAGCGGCCTGTGAGCAGACTACATACCAGGTTATAGAATTTATGTCACAGTAAAATATATTGCCCATCATGGTGGATAAACATAAATTCCTTGGTGATGATGCTTCAGATCTCCAGCCTGCAGTACACCACAGAAGCATCAGTGTGTTTTGGCCTTCAGCGATACTTATTCTAGTTTTGGAGATATTTTAGGTTTTATTGCGATTTATTTTCCAACACACAATAAAGATGGAATGTTCAGAGTGATGTCATCAACTGCTGTGGACACCTTTCTTGAGAAGTTTATATTTAGTTTATATTTTCACACAAGGGAGAGAGGGAAAGAAACATGCAACAAAGGTTGTGTGCTGGATTTGAACCAATGATGCTGATGTACATGGAAATGTCAGCACAAATTATTACATGGATCCCCAGATTCTTTATTTTAGCAAAATAGTCAAGGACAACAAGAAATTCACAAGAAAGGTATTTTAAAGTTGAAATATTTAATACTGTGATTGGCACTTTATCTGATAATATAGTAATTGTCCTGATGCGATAAACCTTACTCACTTGGTCCAAATAAGGCTAAAGGCTATAAGAATTCTTTTTAACAACTGACCCAGGTCTGGTGGACAGCGGTCTCAAATAAGATAGTCATCAAAAGGAAAGTAGATTTACAAAAGCAAAAAGTATTTTCAGAGGTAGGATTATTTTATCATGTATTTGTTTGAGTCAAGTAAACTTGGACATTAATCTTTTTCATTTTTAATCTTGTTCTTGCATTAGATTGTGTCCTACCTGCTGGACCTGCCGGAGAAAGATGAAGAGGAGGTTGAGCGGGCTCAAATCAATAACTTTGACACCCTGTGGGGAGAGACAGGTAGGAATGCCTAGCTGACATTACAGTGATTAACCTCTGAACTGCTGATTGTATTGATGTCACACTTTGATCCAAGAATGCTTTTGATCTCTTACCCTTTTTTGCCATCTTGCAACTGTTTGGGGGTTTTGAATTCACATCTAAATACCCTGAACACATGCAAAAATATGGTTTGTCATTTAAATCCCCTGAAACAGAAACACAGAAACTCTTTCTTTAAGAACCATGGAGTGTTTTGTGAGAGGGTTTTTTCTGTGTGTAGCACCATGAGGCGCTGCAGTGCAGATATGAGAGATTGTTCTTGTGTGGCTGCTGCTGCTGCGTCAGATGCCGATGGCAGTGCAGTGGTGTCATTGGAGCATAGACAGGGCAGGGCTCACACAGGGGGGAGGGGAAGGATGAGTGTGCTCTGGGGTGCTTAGAAATGACCAGTCTGATTGTACTGTGGCAGGCTGTTGGGTTACAGTGATAAATGTAATGTATCACTGTAACCTAAAGCTATGAAACCTCATTGCAAGCATTATTTCCCTTTTGCAGTGTTGAAAATGCTTTTTCTTGCTGTCAGCTGGAGAGAGCTCTTGTACTCACTCAACCGGATTTCCACTGTTTAACAGGATCTGATCTATAACAGTTTAGGAAGATGATTTCTAGTCTTGGTGTTACTAGATGTTTCCCCTACCAATGATTAAATAGGTACATGGGTCACCCTGCCTGGAGTGGAAATTTATAGATACTGCTGAAATTATTTACATGAGAAGATGCTTTTTCAGGCATTTCCCCCCTACCATGTCAAATCTCTAAGTTCTGTCTGTCTTATAGCACACTGCACCTTCTCATCTGTGCTTGGGAGTCTGTCTGTGTCCAAGATGGGTCACAGGCCGGTTTTTTGTGGGTCCCCACATGAAAAAGTATGTTGAGCCTGAGTCTCAATGCAAGAGTTCAATCTGGGTCAATTTCAAAGATATTAAAGAACGCTGGATAATGTCTATCAGAACCCACAGCAGATGAAATTCCTGTTTGCTTTATTTTACTTGCCTGATGTGTGAAGAAAATACAGTGCCAAAAAATGTGAACAATGACAGGAAAATATTCATGTCAATTAACATTCTTTTCTGTGTTTGACAACTTATCTATCTGAATTTGCCTCGATGCAGTAAAAGAATTCTTAAGAATTGTTAAATTGTGATGAATTGTTTTCTAATACTGTAGCCTGCTCATCCTCATCTCTCCCTGGATGTCTGTGTTTGTGTCCAGCTCTCACTGCAGCCTCTGGCAGGGGGAAGCTGGAGGTGTGTCGTCTGCTCCTGGAGCAGGGGGCGGCTGTGGCCCAGCCCAACAGACGAGGCATCGTCCCGCTGTTCAGTGCCGTCCGACAGGGACATTGGCAGGTTAGAAGCCATCTGATCCATTCCCCCTGCTGAAAACATCTTGATACTGTATGTTGCAGCTGCCATTTATTCATTTGATGCCTTGGATTTACACAAACACACACTAGTTTAGCACTCGCTAGCCTGAATCCCGGAACAGGACCAAGAAGGGCTAAGGCTGACTCATTTTCTGGATCGCTTATTTTACTTCAAAACAAAATTTGTCATTTTTTCCTCTTGACCGTGTTGCATGGCCTCTAGCCCTGGCTAACCCCAAAAAGCCTCTGCTGCGAAGAAGTGGGAATTGTAGTCTGTATATAAAACTGTAGCCTTTTGATTGGATTGAGAGGATTTTCACTTCCTCATCTCAAAACCACCAGGCAGTTAAGTCGAACATATTTGCTGTTACATAATTACATGGATGTTGTGTTTGGGGTATTTTAGATAGTGGACCTTCTCCTGACCCATGGGGCAGATGTCAACCTGGCCGATAAGCAGGGTCGTACCCCCCTAATGATGGCCGCCTCAGAAGGACACCTGGGAACTGTGGAATTCTTACTAGCCCAGGGTGAGTTACCCTAAGAATATATTGGTTATATATCAAATGTCTCATTTTTATGCATTAGGGCTACAGGCATGCTGCTACTTCCTGTTCTTGCCAAAAAAATTGCCAAAATCATTGCTGGCGTATATGTGTCTTTATTTGCGGTGGGTGCAAACACAACACTGGCGTGCCAATCACCCTCACGTCAGATAGACAGTTGATAGATAGACATAAATGTTCCTAATCTCCTTGTTGAAGATGATAGGAAAGGTTTTGAATTTGACTCATGGGTTACACATACAAAAGTGATTACTATTTACATCCCAGAGCAGCAGACTACATTGTACTGATGTGTTGCACATTGCTGACTAATTTCAGAAAACAAAACTCCTCAGCCACAACACATTAACCAAACAAACAGGTTTCTAATTGCACTTACAATCAATACAACTCACTTTTAATAAAAGCAGCAGCAGATTTTTAAGATCCATAAAAATAAATTGATCAAAATAAGTATACATCCATATACATATACACATATATATATAGCAACCACAGAGCTAACATACACCGTAGTATGAAAGTATTCTGATTGAAAGACTGCTGCAAGGCCTGACTACTGGGTCCGACTCACTGCTGGCCTCTCTTCTCCCAGGTGCCTCCCTGTCTCTGATGGATAAGGAGGGTCTGACCGCTCTGAGCTGGGCCTGTCTGAAAGGCCACCTGGCTGTTGTTCGCTGCCTGGTGGAGAGTGGCGCCGCCACTGACCATGCTGACAAGAATGGACGCACGCCCCTTGACCTGGCTGCCTTCTATGGCGACTCTGAGGTGGTAAGTGGCCAATGGGAAAACAGAATGGAGGTCCATGCAAGTGATTGTGATTTTTGCTGTACAATTCATATTATCTTTCCAAAGTTAATATGATTGGGGCCTTCACCAGAGACCAGGAACCACTACTTTTTGCCCACCATGTTGGACCGTTACAATGCCTGATGGGCCAGCCAAAGTTCTGTCGTGGCACATTCTGTATCCCATCAGTGCAGAGCATGGTGATCAATCTCCATGCACCATGCATGTATACATCGTTATGGAAGTGGACAATTGAAGATAAAGTTTTAATTTCCAGGTTGACAGGAAACATGCCATTGGTTCCCCAGCTATTCTCACCATATTTCCTCAAACATTTCGTTGTCTTTTCAGGTCCAGTTCCTGGTTGACCACGGGGCCATGATAGAGCATGTGGACTACAGTGGGATGCGTCCCCTCGACAGGGCAGTGGGCTGCAGAAACACATCGGTGGTGGTCGCCCTGCTCAAGAAAGGAGCCAAGATAGGTAAGGGCAATATGCCTAGATTAACAACTTGACAGACTAAAGAGCCTACTATTTAGCACACAAAGGGCCTCTTCTAAATATAGCACCCTTCCTCCCATAGCTCCACAGTAAAAGGTTATTTGCCTGCCATGGAATGAGATACAAGTTGAAATTGCACTATGCACTGTGGTTGAAAAGGTCATGCATTGTATTTCAAGCATGGGCTGCATGAAAGACTGAGGGGAGAATCCAAACATGAAAGTACACTCCCTTTTTAAGTACATAGTTTTTCTGCAATTACCAACCTGCCATGATAACAGGCCATTATAGTTTACTGTAGTGTTTACTGCAATAGGCAATGGATTCAGGTTTGTGTTTCCATGTAGCTTAAACCCCTTCCTGCTATGTCGTCCACCCCCCACTGCTGCACCGTGCTGCTTGTCTCCGGCTATTCATGGCTCTGATGTGTGTTTCTTTTTATTGTACTACTGTTACCGCTGTGTTCTTTTTCTTTTTCTCTCTCTCTCTCTCTCTCTCACTTTGTCTCTCAATGCTTTCGGTTCTCTCTCTGTCGCATCCTTTCTCTCTTATTTCTCTGTGGTTGCTCAGAGACAGGTGGTTGTTAGCATTCATGGTGTTCCTTTTCGGTGTTTGTTTTTGTTTTGTTTTTTCTTTTGCCGAGGCACTTATCTCCGCTTCTCACTGCTGCTTTTTTGTGTTCCTTTTCTCACTTCTCCTCCTCCTCCACCACCATCACCTCTCTTTCTCTCTTGCCCTCCTGCTCTGTTTCTTTCTCTTTCTTCCTCTTCAATCCCACGCACTCCCACACCCCTATTTTCTCTGGCAATTCTGGCCCCCCTGCTCTCCCTTCCCACTTACACTCCTTCCCTTGCTCATAACCTCCTACCCACTCCTCCCCTCCTTTCACCCTTCACCCTATACCCCACTGGCCCTTTCCCTTGACCCCGCCTCTCTCTCCGGCCCCAGGATGTCAGACGCTGCCCAGTCGGCCCCGAGGTAAAGCCAAGGCTGTCGACTTCTCACCCCACCAGGCATTTTGACAGCTCTATCTCCTCTCTTTGTGTTGTCTGTGTTGTCTTAAGTGTCGGCAGGCGAGCTTAGCTACCAAAACCCTCTCAAACTGACAAATAATAACATGCAAGGTATTAGCACTGACAGTGATGCAGTCGGGATTGCCTAGAGGTAGATGCTAACGTCCAAGTCGTTAATGACAGCATGCCCGGCCTCCAGCCTGTGACATTGTACCAAGGTGTTGACCTTCCATCTCACAGATGCATGATGGAACCCCTCAGTAACACTCACATGGTAGTGATTTAGTGGAAATGCATGTATTTGTAATGCCTTTGTGCCACCGCCACCACAGAATCAGGTGATATACCACTGTACTGTGCATCGTTCATCTTCCAGACGTTTCCTCAGTGTCAGCTAGGCCAGTCAGCAGCATTCCTACCCCCCCACTACCACCACCACCACCTCAGAGGACAGTTAACGCCTGCAGAGCTCTATTTTATCCATCCTGCTTGCCTCCTTTCTTACTGTGCCCTGTGTCTCCTTGTGCAAGATCCCTTCCTTGTCATATCTATGGTGTGTGTACACGTGTCAAGGATTGCTGTTGCAGAGATATAGAAAAGACACAGCCACATCTTTTTCAGCCAAAGAATGTTTTTCCATTTGTTTCTAATGGGAGATTACTGTTTTTTTGCTTTTTGTGATCCTGATCACATCACTGAGTTAGTCATTACTAAAAAGAATTACACCTGCAGTTCAAACAAGATAGCAAAAATAGTTCATTAAAAAGACATGACAATATGATTTGTTTTTGTACTGCACTTCTACACTGGGTTTGCTTTCGGGTCAAACAGTACTTGCAGATAATTGTTTGCATTTGTTTTAATCTATTTGGAAGTACACTCCTAACAAGTCATTTAGCCTAGTGTTGAGTGTTAAAATCTTGTTTTCCTGAAACAAGTATTTGTTGCAGTGTCAATCACAGAAATATATACTAGCACTCATTCTGTCATCCAGTGTGGCAAACTTCCAGCCCTCTGGTTCTCCAAGCAGGTTTACAGAAACACTAAGAATTATTGGCAAATACTATTTGGCCCAGGTCTGATTGCACCAGCATTCCCATACCAAGGTCACAGTGTTCTAGAGATGTCAGAGCACAAAACAGTGTAATCTTTTCTCTGCAGTGGATGCCTGTCTTTTCTCCTTCATTCCCCATTTTGGTTGTTCTCATCTCTGTTATTATTGTTGTGTGTAGTGTGACTCCCAGTCGCTCCTCCCTTCCTCCTCTCTATTTATTATTGTGCGTCTTTCTCACTCTCTTTCTCTTCTGCTCCTTCCTGTGTTACCCAGGTCCCGCCACATGGGCCATGGCCACCTCCAAACCCGACATCATGATCATCTTACTCAGCAAACTGATCGAGGAGGGGGACAGTTTCTACAAGGTCAGAGAGCAGACCCTGAAGTAATGTAGAGTTGCATTGATACCACAACTGCATACTGATTCAAAACACAAACTTTAATTATCAGTCAATACTGTGTACTAGTCCTATCCGTTAGTTTCAGTGAACAATATAGACTTAGTTTGAGGTCATTGGACAAGAATTCAGGGTGCCTGCAGATCTACACTTGAGACCTTAAAAGGTCTTTCATATAGTTAAATGAAGCAATTTAAGTCTTGAATTTGGTTTTATATGTCAGTGGTCCAGATCCATTTTTTTCTGCCTATGGCAAAAATGAATGGGGTTTTTGGGGGTTTTGGGATGACAGAAATTGTTGGGAAATTTCTCTGATACCATTTTTATCAGTCTGATAATATCTGCATTGGTGTAGCCTTGCATTTGTATCTAGTTAAAAATCTTACCTTGAATCATTTTTTTTCTTAGCTTTTTATTTCAGTATGAAGGGAGGATAACAAGACTTCTTTGTGTGTTTATCCAACAGAAGGGGAAGGTGAAGGAGGCAGCCCAGCGTTACCAGTATGCCCTCAAAAAGTTCCCACGCGAAGGCTTCAGCGAGGACCTCAAGACATTCAGGGAACTCAAAGTGTCTCTTTTCCTCAACCTGTCCCGATGTCGGAGGAAAATGAACGTAGGTTGGCAGAGGTCCAGCGCTTAGGTCCTCACTGCTGTCTGGCGAAAACCCCCAAAATGGCAACTTTTAAGGAATTAAGAAAATCAACCTTCTTTTTAGATTGACAACCATGCAGATTGAAATCATACAGAGCATCTAATCCTTCACTACAAATAAAAACATGAAAATCACAAAAAGTGGAGTTACAAGGTTTTTGCCTGATAACAGTATTATACAGCTGCAGATAATGAGGATCATACTCATGGCCATATTCTATGTCCTGACGTGTGTTGTATTCTTTTCATCTCGATCTCTCCAGGACTTTGGGATGGCTGAGGAATTTGCTACTAAGGCACTTGAACTGAAACCAAAATCTTATGAGGCGTACTATGCCAGGGCTCGTGCCAAGCGTAGCAGCAGGTACACTACATTTTTCCCTCTGCACATCCTAGCCACAGTAAAATATTCACTATGATCTTTGCTACAAAGTTCAAACGATCGTCTCTGTTGCCCCTTTGAGGAATACACATATTCTTTTTTCTCACTCACTCTTTCACTCATACTTACATGCACATACATACCCACATGCACTCTCATACAGGGCTGGATGTCGGTACGGCGTATATTTTTCTATTAGACATTGTGTCAAACTAAGAATATATATATATATATTGTTTTCCTCTCGGTCCTTCCAGGCAATTCCCTGAAGCCTTAGAGGACCTGAATGAAGCCATAAAGCAGTGCCCCAATAACCGAGAGATCCAGCGGCTGCTCCAGAGGGTGGAGGAGGAGTGTCACCAGCTCAACCAGGAAGAGCATCAGCAGCCGGAGCTGGAGCTGGAACCTCCTCCCTCCCCTCCTCCTACACCTCCCCCTGAAGCAGAGGAGTCCCTGTCTCTGTCCATGCCTCTCCCTCCACCCCCAGAGCCCCGTTTAGAGGACATGGAGCCTGTCCAGGACCTGTTTGAGGATGAGGACTACTTGGAGCAAGAGTTGGAGGCCATGTCCATGGGCTTGCCCCCACCAGAGTCTCACTCTAACCCTTCCAGTCTGCCCATCATTCAGAGTCCACCACTCTCCCCCACACACCCTGATCAGATCTACATACCCGGAGGTTCCCCCATGGGCCAGCCCTATGAGTATCACCCCACTTCCTCTTCCATGTCGTCCCCAACACGCGGGACATACCAGCCCCCATCGCCTTCCCTCTCCCCAACGCATCAGAACTCCCACTACCGACACAGCCCACCTCATACCTCCCCAGTGCACCAGCCCTCCTACCGCTTCAGTCCCCCTCCTATGGGTAGTGGGGGGCAGGGGATGGACCACCAGAGCCCGCCGCCTTCCCCCTTGCGTCGGGCTGCTCAGTACAGAGCCAGCCCCCCAGTGGAGAGTGTTTGCCTGTACAGGTCCCAGTCTGGCTCTCCCGTGCGCTACCAGACAGAACAACTCCCCGGCCGTCCCAAGTCTCCCTTATCTAAGATGAGTAGCCAGCGTTCCTTCCAGCTGAGCTCACAGCCCTCCCTGTCCTCCCAGCACCACCAGGCCCAAGGCCTACGTCTGCAGCCCTCCATAGCCCAAATAGTCCGCACCAACCAGCCCAGTAATGTGATGGGCAACAGCGGCTATGGTGGCCAGATGGGCCACCCCATTGGTGGCCGCTACCAAGGGGGTTCAGTGGACGTGGAGAGCCGTCTGGTGTACCAACCCTCGTTGGACGGACGGCCCATGGCCCAGGTCCAAGCCAGCCTGAGTGCTGGGGCCCTCTGTCAGCACGGGGGCCGAGGAGGG
>OOFE01027746.1:18813-31535 GCA_900323365.1 Monocentris japonica | reverse complement strand
CTTTTTTTTTTTTTTTTTTGATATGGATTCTGCTGTCACCCTAATTTCCCTCCCAGGGATAATGAAGAAGGATTTGAAATCAATGTGCTTGAAGATAATACTTATGTGAACAGGCTAATTATTCATTGGGGTTTGGACAGTTAGTCGGAAAGTTGAAAAGGCTGCCAGTGTAATCATTAACCACTAGTAATTCCAAGCAAAGTTAAAAAAAAAACAGTGAAAGCCATTCAGATTTGCACTCTTGCCTGTTAAATTAAACACAGTCACATGGATTGATTACTTTGTTGATCTATCTATAAGCAATATATAATTATAGGACACTGTTATAGGGCTTTATGGATCTACTCATCCATTGTTACTATAGGTGGCAGCATGCTGTGATTGGCACTACTTCTCACTGTCCCAGCACTGTCAGTCAGGCAGCGTTCTCTACAACATAGGCTACTCTGGGCTGATTTTTGAATGTCATTTTGTGCTGTGATGTTGATGTACCTTGACTTGAGCTCCTCAAAGAATGTGCTTCCTCCAGCGGAAAGCCAAACCTCAATGACGTCATCCTGATCAACTTAGCCTATGTTTCTGAAGTGGACATAATAAATGACCGCACTGAGACTCCGCCTCCACTAGCATCACTGAATGTTAGCAAGGTAAGTCCTTCATCAGCTTTGTGGTCTGCGTATCCATCGATGAATCTTCTAGGGATGGAAATATTAATCTAACCGAATAGTCTTGGAATTGAAAACACATGCAATGGACAACAATGTACAACTGAGAAAATGGGTGATGACTTATCTTTTCCCATGGTAAAATAATATAGAAAATGTGAGTTACAGATTTATACTCATGAGCCAGGCCTAGGTAATGCTTTGCTCTGGCAGCTCGGTATGTATATTAAGATCATTTAATAATTTCCAATCCTTGAGTCTCACCTAGAGATCTCAAAAGCAATTTAATTCTGTCAATACTTTGTTACAGAACACTACGTTGATGGGTTGTTCAGTAGAGCGACAAGCAAATGAGTATTTATAACACTTTTCCTTAGAAATGAGAAGCAGTCCTCATTGCAAAGCTAAAGAAAATGTAAAGAGTGACACGTCTCCCCTTTTGAAAACCTTTTTACAGCTTGCCAATCGAGCACGGACGGAAAAGGAGGACAAGCTGTCCCAAGCCTATGCAATCAGTGCTGGGGTTTCTGTGGAGGGCCAGCAGCTATTCCAGACTATTCACAAAACGTAAGCACTTCAGTCTGTTGTTTATCCAGTGATCCACACCAGGGCCAGTTTAAATAGCAATTTGTCAGAATCAATAAAACAAAATTACTAAATTAAGTCATTCATACTGCCTAGTATTGGCCTATTATAAAACAATTACAGGAACAAGTGCATCACTTGCATTTATTCATTAATTTATTTTGTTTATTATCAATTTGATCACATCATTCACTGACCATTGTATAACAATCCACAAATAAAAGAAAATAATAATAAAATAGAAAATGGACTACTTAAAATGGGCTAGAGGATGTGGCTTCTTGAATGTGAATGTAAAGTTTGTTTTCACAAACGGCAGCATTTCGCCATTTTCACATTAGTCGGCTTTAATTTCCTGTTCACAGCATGTGTCGTTGGCAGTAGAGTGCAAAAACAAACCCATTTTGTTTTGGTGTAAATGGTATGGGGTACATTTTGCGTAAGCATGAGTGCGTTCTGCGTGGCTTTGCAAACTAGGCTATTGCTTCACTAGGGCGAGAGGTTTACCAGTTGCACTAGAAAATCACATTTTTAAGATTATGACTGCATAAACACAAATAATACTATTTTACATTAAACTTGTTCAGTCAGCCAGCATGTTTTGGCTGACTAGAATTTATTTATTGGAGCACAATGTAGAGGGACAAGGACATCCAAACTCCCTGTACATGGATCCATTGGGACCACTTTTTCACTGTTGACTCAGAGTACCAATCTAATCCATTTCTTTTACAGAACAATGCAGATTTAGACCATTTGTTTGGGTGGACAAGGCTAGAGTTTGGGTTAGTAGGGAAAAGTGTTTGAAATATTACATTACAGTCATTTAGCAGACGCTTTTATCCAAAACGACTTACTATAAGTGCATTCAACATAGGTAGGCACAAGAACTACTAGTCACCAGAAATTGTAAGTGCATTTCCTTCCTAAACAAGCATCTAAGAGCAGAACCAGTGCTAAGGTAAAAGTGCAATAAGTTAGCTACCTACTTTTTATTGAAACAAATGAGACAAAGAAGTGAAGCAAAAAATATATATATAGATGTAAATATATTTTCTCCATTAGTGATTTAAGATCCTCTGTGTGAAAAATGCAGAAATCCAAGTCACTTTGAATTCTGAGATCCTGGATGTGTCTCATGGTATCGTATTTTATTTTGACCAAAGGCTCAGATACCTGATGCCCTATTTTAGCCTGGCATCAGCCCGATATCGGACACCAGTATGAGTGCGTCCCTATTTTTTGAGGGTCAGATGCAATTTTAACAAATGGTCATGCCATGATTTAATGAGAAGAGAATGGGCATTATAGCCTTCCCCACTATTCATTTCATTTTTTTCACACAGCAGACTCAAGGATTCAGTGGTCATGGAAAACCTGGAAATTTATGGAAGATAATACACATCCAAAGAATTTTGAAAATGTCATTGAAATTATTGTTTTGTGTTTGTTTTTTTTTAAAAATCCTCAATGAGCCAAGTGGTCTGTGTCAAGCCTGGCTATTGGTAGATCTAGTTTTGTATTGAGGGAGTAATACCCCACATTGCAAATGTCCTGATTGCTTGAAGTCCCAAGTGGGAGCCAGCATAACATGTCAACACAAGACCTGTAACTTTCAAATCTGCTATTCACCATAAGAATGTGTCATATAAACTGTCAGCTATTGTTGGAAATTTTGCGTGGTCATGGGATTTGTTTGGCAGAAATGTGTAGGACCCCTGCACAGTGAAGAAAATGGAGAGACGTATGAGGGAACCAGTATGAGAAACCAGTCTCAGATCCATTAGGTTGTTAGCTTCTAGATCAAACCCTCCTGTCCAGTCATCCACGGGCAACCTCATGATGCTAACTTATTTCCTTTGCAGCATCAAAGACTGTAAATGGCAGGAGAAGAACATTATTGTGATGGACGACGTTGTAATCTCGCCGCCTTACCAGGTTGAGAACTGCAAAGGCAAAGAGGGAAGCGCTTTAAGTCATGTACGCAAAATAGTAAGTACCCTGGTTTGCTACTCCTACCACTAAATAACCCCCCCACAGAATTTCATATTTTCACAGAAAGGTGGGTGTTTTTCTGTTTTATTCTTAAATGTTGTTGTTCTACCCTTGCAGGTTGAGAAACATTTTAGAGACGTGGAAAGTCAGAAGTCCATGCAACGTTCACAAGCACAGCAAACACAGAAGGACTCCACTTTATCTTCTTGAGTTGGCAGTGTGGGTCGGCCAGGAAAGGCGACGCGGGCAGTTTTGTTCCCACTGCTAGACTAGGTCGGCATTCCTTGCCCTCAGTCTGAGACCACATGGAGGAGCGCTGAGGACCCTGGGTCCGGAAGATCAAAATACCATTAAATGAAAAAGACAAAAAAGAAAGAGGAAAGATTAAATCTTAAATTAGACTTTATAAAGAATAATTTAAACATGAACCATAAAGCAACCATAGTTTCCTTAACTAACTTGTCTCATTCTGCCCCCACTCCTCCCCTCCTATATGCCCCTAAAGCCTTTTCTTTTCCGCCCTCCTTCCTTTGCCTTCAATTCCATTTCTTCAAAAAGAGAAAACTAGAGCAGTCAGAAAGGCTTGTTAGCTTTATTTTCTGTCATTGTTTCCTTTTTGCTGTATCCATGTTCTACAAGTGTCTGTATTTTCTGTATTTTAAACAAAATGTGACTTGAAACGCCACACTTTAAAAGGACATTTTCTAAAATAAAAGTAACAAAAATTCTGACTGTAATACTGTAATTTTAACAACTTTTTGAAGGGCTCATGAATGATTTAACAGTTTTTTGGAGTCATTTGATTTTGGGTATTGAACACTAACAATACAGATACAGAATTTCAAATGGATCGTTATTTGCCTAACTGGGGGAATTATTTTGGGAAGTTAACAAAAGGATATAATTCTTTATGTTGGGGTTGTTTTGTTGGCAAGTTTGTGTTTTGTTTTCTTGCTAAAGTTGATCAAGTGATCTTCACAGGAACTGTTCTCAGTGCGACCAGTGCTACATTGTCATTGTGAAGATGAGGCTTTTATGGGAAATGCTCAAGTTTCCTCTAAGGGTTTGTTAGGTAGCCTTATTGTGACTCATAGCTTTAATTACAGGGAACTCAACCCTTCAGTTCCTTGATCAGCTCAACATTCAATTATTTACATGTCCAAAGCCTCTTGTTTCTCTAAAGCTGCTTGACAACATTTACTGCTGTCCTCTAGGCTACAAAGAGCACTTGACAGTATATCAGCCGTGTTACATCTTTATTAATATCTGGTTGAAGTAATTTACAAAGTTAAAAGTGGTAAATTGTGTAACTGATAACTGCTAATACAGCTGGATTTAACTGCGGACAATACGTCCCGAAGAGCACAGATTTCTAGACTACTGGGTGGAGACATACAGCTGAATCTCAGGTAGGCATGTGTAGTTTTGTTTTATGCACCTCCCTTGGTTTCTCACTACTCCGACAATGGTGAGATTATATGGAACCAGTGATTACTTTTGTCCAATGAGCCAGTTATACAAAGATCATCCGCATATTTTTTGGGAAACACTTCCTGTGATTTTACATGGTCTTATCAAACCTTCATGCTATGCTGTAGTGCATCCTACTGGCATTCAAGCTGTACATTGTTATTTTAAGTCTATATAACAATGCTAACATTGTTTTTGAGGTCAAATTCATTCCTTGGGATGGGCTATGACGTCATGCTACTACTCATGCTACTAAAACCACTGGGTAGAAGTTGATGTCATTTTTACCAACATGGGGAAAAAAGCGGAGTCCCTTAGTAGGTCAAAAATAGTGTTACATCAAGTTCCAGCTGTCTTCGCGTGATGAGTCTCCACAAGCTTGTACAGGATACCAGAGAAACGGTTGCTGATTTCATGAATGAGTTTTATATAGCATGCAGTAGCAGGTGCAAATCGGCAGTTTGGGAACGGGTCCAACATAGACCAGGTTTGTTCCCCAGATATGTTTTGTGATTATCTGTTTAAGCCCATAATCCCTCTCTCATCAGGAATATTCAGTGTCCACTCTCAGAGCGTTTACTGAATCGACATCGACATCAATGCTCTTGAAACAGGTTCTGTCAGTTTCTGCATACATTCCTCTGAGGGGGAAATGAATACTAGCCTTCGGATTCAACTTGTACACAAGAGGTTAGCCGACTACCATGTCTTCTGCCAGGAGTGACCACACTTTGACCTGAACAAAGAACGCCTTCCAGCTGCTCCACCATGGTTGGTGTGGTGCCTCTCCTGCCTCTTCTCTTCAACACAGTGCTGGGCTTTAAGCTGTGTCCCAACCACTGCTTGTGCTACGAATCCTCTGATCTGGTGGACTGTCAGTCCCGTGAGCTGACGCATGTCCCTCACAGTGTTCCCCATGGCACCTGGCTTCTGGACCTGAGTCGCAACAAGCTGATAGAGGTACGCAGCGGATCCTTTACTGGGCTTTGGTCACTCAGGATCCTCTTACTGTCCAACAACAGCATCCAGGCGCTGCAGCCACAGGTACCAAAATAGGCATTGTGTATTTCATATTATCCCCCCCCACTTTAAGACAACTCTTTGCTAGTTGTATTGATGGTGATACATGTCTGTAATCTCTAACCTCTGAAAAGAACATACTATTGGATATTTCTGTATTTTCCAAATGATCTCAAAGTTTTCATTGTTATATTGGCAAAATAATTTCAGTCACTGTCATCACTGCAATTTCTGGAGAGGCTGGACCTGAGTTTTAACCGGCTGCGCTGGCTCCCTCAGGACTTCTCCCAAAGCCTGTCCTCCCTCCAGGAGCTCTGGCTAAACCACAACCTGCTACAGCACCTGGGCTCCCCTTCACTGGACCATTTTGAAGACCTGAGGAAACTGGACCTCAGTTACAACCACATCTTGGCAATGGAGGTGAGGGTTTTCAGTAGCCTCTCTCGCCTGAGCGTCCTCAACCTGGAGGGGAACAAGCTGAATGTGCTCATAGATGGCCTGCTGACCAGGCAGCAAAGACTAGAGGTGCTGCTTCTCAGCCACAACAACATCTCGCTGATCGAGACCGAGGCTCTCACTCCTTTACGGAGCCTGACTCTGCTGGGGCTCCAGGGAAATCAGCTGGAGAACGTCAAGTTCAAGACCTTCCTGAACCTCCACACCACCAGTACCCACCTACAGATGTCCTCCAACCCCTGGACCTGTGACTGTGAGCTGCAGCGTGTTTTCAGTAAGATCCAGTATGTTCGACGCCTGCATATCGAGGACTATAAGGACATCATCTGTCGCGGCCCTGCACAGCAAGCCGGGACCTCCCTGGCCTCGATGGACAGCCAGTTGTGTATGGCTGAGACAGCCTCTATGCTGGTTATCACCATAACTGTCATGCTTGCTGTGATTGGTGCCCTGGTCAAGGCAGAACGCAACCGTAAGAGTAAGCCAACTGTAAGTGATACTGAGGAAAAATGATGTATTTTATTTACGGCCTAGTGTTTTGTGACTGGGTGTGGCATGGTATCAGAGGCTGGTCTGTAAATAGATTGTGGTATGCCACGCACACCCTTTAAGCACAATATTAAGGCCCATTTTGATTACTCACCTGGATCAAGTTCTTGTCTTACACTCCCTGTCATTAGAGAACATGGCCTGGACAGAGTGGTACCTTAACAAGGATGTAGGTCATTAATTATCTGTGAACCTTTAGTGGCTTTTGCTTTGCTTACCTCAAGTCAATGGAATCCCCTATGACAATACTTGAACTGTTGATAGCCCTTCATTTTAGTCTTAAGTTTGACAATATGATTATATAATAAAAATGTAGTCTCTTTTTCACAAGTTTATCTTACTGGTCAATTTAAATTCCACCCTGAAATAGGAAACCACACCATGTCTAAACTTAAAAACAGAATATATATCCACTATCTTAATATTTACTGCCTTATTGTTGTCAGAACTTATAAGAAATGACAACTGAGGAACTGACAAAGCTCAGAAATAGCTGTGGGAAGAGTGCCTGGTTGCACCGTGAACCTGTGATTCAGATTGTAGGTTTGAACCCTCATAGGGGACATGTTTTGTGATTGCTAAAACCACGTGGTATGAAACCAGTTTGTAATTTAACTCAAATTGGCATGGTTTACAGAGCACATACACACAGCTCTGAAGAGATACAGAACTACAGATAAAGTATACACTTAGTATATACTGACTCCTATAGGCAGTTACGTAGGCATGTGCAATACCTACAGATGTACTATACATAGTTACTATAAAAAACCCACATTAACACTGCTTACCGCTCAAAGAAATGTCTATATATCTGTAGGTGGTGGCTACTGTCAACAATATTACATGCTACATGGCAAAGCACTCCCAACATTTTTAGAATCCTCATCTCCAATTGGCATGTCTCTAAAATGTCTGTCCTAACCACCTCCATCGATATCTAGAGAATCGGTTCAGTTTGAATCTCATACCCACTGAAACACGATGTTCCTTTTTTTGTCAGTAGTGTGAACAAGTGTATAAATAAGATGATCCAGGGCTTCCAACTCTAACTAGATGACCTACAGGGTCAGATCAAATCGGAAAAGTAGGTTCAAAATTGACACGTTTTCCTTTGCATAAGAAACCTTTAATCATAGTGAAAAAATCGCCAGAAAATTAAAAGTGACAATGTATGACATTTTCTTTATCCAGGGATACATGAAATGTTTGATAAGCTTTGATTTGACAAATTCCAAACTGAGTGAAAATATCACCTACAAATTTTCCACACACCAGAAGGCTTTTATATTTAATCATTTGTCTGTAACAGCATCATATAAATGATCATGGTTATTATGCTTACATAACTGACTGCTGAGTCAAGCCCAGCCTGACAGATGTGGTCACACAGCCTAAATCAATGAAGCACCATTTCTATCCATTCTCCATTCATCGTGGGAAATAGAGATGATATAAAAATAAACCTAAATTAATAAAATTTATTTAAAAGAAGTTTTGTGCACTAATAGCATTAATTGTGTAATTTTATTTAAAATATGAACATACTGATTTTCACGTGGACAGTAATCTTCAGAAATTTGTGCTCAATTCTATGAAATGAATCAAGTTATTTCATTTAAATGTGAACAATATGCACACAGAAAATACAAAAGCTGGGCTTATGTATAAGTTGAACAAAAGCATACAACATACAAAAGTGTTTAATACAAAATGGTCATGACTTTAGCCCTCCTGTTCAATGGCAATACCACATAAGTACAATTTTATTTTTCCCTTTAATTCTTCCCACCTTACCTTGTAAAATATTAAACCATATATTGTAAAACATTATCAAACCATAATAAGACCATCACTTTTTTGAACTCAAGATATTCTTCCCTGCAGACATTATACCAATACTCAGTGTCAGGTTTCATAGCATAACATTAAGACAGAGACAAAATGTAAACACAATTCTAAATAAATTATTAAAACCACAAAAAGGAAGCTTGTGGGGCTTTTTTTTCCCCGAGCAAAAGCAAAGTTCACTGCTGGTAGACAATGACAACCAACATGGCTTGCATTGTGCGAGCATCCAACCGTCTCAGCCTGGAGTGTGAGAGTCGTGAGAGGCCATTGGGAGACGGTAGCTTGAGTACAAAGTCAGACCGCGACGCAACGACCTAGAGTCTCATCCCACACGGACACTTGGGTCTGTCAGGCCCATGGGTGTTCAACCATCGGTAGCCAGGATCAGCACAGCGCCGAAAATGCCCACGTTATGTCCTATCAGCTTCATCTGGTTCCAGAACTCCACCCTGCGAGTGTTGTGCCAGTAGCCCAGGTTGCCGTCGATGAACAGGACCACCAGAGGCAGGGCCGTGGCCAGGATCTGGGCGGCCAGGCGGATGTAGCAGCCGGAGAGGAAGGCCAGGGCCAGCACTCCGAACAGCACCACCAGCAGTATCAGAGTGAACTCTCCCCCGGGGATGTGGTTCAGATAAGCCAGCCTGTCCTCCTTGCTGTGCTGGAGGGAGTACACCTGGTGGTGGGGGACGTGGTACTGCGTTAATTAAATGCCACACACTGAAGATGCTGTTTGTTTATACATTCTGTTTTAACACATCATGGTCTGTTTGGATCACTGTGTGAACAGTACTCTAGATAACAAATTGTGATTTTGTTCTTTATGTAACTGCAGCCTTTCTACACAGACACAAACGTAATTCAGTTCAAAGTGCAGAAGACCTTATTCTCTAAATCTTTATCTGCTGCCCTGGTTTGTGTTAATTGAGTCCAAGTAGGTCTTTTCCATTATCTAGGTCAGACACTGTGAATCCCAAGTGAAGTTTAGACTGTGTAGCCTTTAACTTGGCTTTTTTAGGACCAAGAACTCATCTTCTTGTGGTAGAATTGTATTTCTGTCTTGGGCAGTTTATCGTCACTATGATGTACTTGACACTTTGGATGAAGGCTTCGGCTTATGACCTAAACTGTCATTTGTAAGAATGTTTTCTGCTGTGCATTGGCAATTACTACACCTGCTCTATCCTAACAACCTCTTGTTTTCTATGTCTATTATAAATGTCTCTCTTGGATTGTAAAGTGTCAGGAGATCTTGACAAACCCTTCCAAATAAAAATTGTTTCTATATTTACTATGGGTCTTACCATGCAGATCAGGTAGACCCCCAAGAACACTTGTCCAGTGGACTGCAGGGATCTGGTGCGAGGTTTCTGTCTGTACACCTCCCCTGCCCCGCTGGCTAGAACCAGAAAGCCTCCAATAATGGCCAGCGATCTGGAATACATTCGTACCTGCAGGGAAATTAGAGTCAAAGAACTTAGGCAAATTATTTCCACAGTATCAACACAAGGGAGATGATAACGTGAATGAATATGACACCCTAAAGAAGGCCCACATAGTCCTGGTGTTGATGCTTCAATTTGAAGGAGACCAAATTATTTTGTGGACATTTTTGTACAAAGTGTGACAAATGTTTACTTCAGGATCAGCAGTGAGAAACAACTTTGTTCATTCTGAGTAAGAGCCAGATCAGACCAGAGGAAAGCCTAGGCTATCAAAAATGTGTTTAGGGAGTAGTGTTTACAAAGGGTTGGTAATGATCAATAATATGCTGATTGCTGTACACCACAGAAGGCTACTCACCTTAAGCCAGTCACCATAGTGCACCTGTTCACCGATGTAAGACGCATAGGTACTGATGGCCAGTTGCATGGCAGCACCCAATGCAAACCACCTTCTCTTCACCCCAAAAGACATGAAGCTGGCACACAGCACCGCTGCCCCCATGTCCACATACAGGTAAGGTACCTGGATGTCTGGCTTCCTGCAGATGAAACAGATTCACAGGCCTTTAAATCAAACGTGTTTATTTTGCACAAACTTAAACAATTCTCCCCTAAGAGGGACCACCCCAGTACTAGTTGTCAGTAAGAGAAAAAACAGCGATGTTCTCGGTGCATTACGCAGGTAAAAGAAGTTGTACACCTTTTTGAGTGAAGACATTTGACAAAACATTAGGGCGACGTGCTCTTTCCATGGAACAGGCTGACCAGATGAAAGCCGTGATTCATTCACTGATTTCACCTTCAGTAAGGAAGGGTGGCGATAGTTCAAAGAGTTGTGGTTGTCACAGGATGCCCATCCCGCCACCTCAGCTCCCACACACTGAAATAAGCTACGATCAGTGTATTCTAAAGATAAAACGGCCAAGAACTCCACCAGACAAATTACAGACGGGCTGTCCGAGTCAAAATTACAGACAACGCATAAGATACCCTCTTAACTTAAACAATTCCATATGGCTGAGTCAGTATGGGGAGGTTTGGTCTAATTGCTGAAATACGACACCTAGTTAGCTTCTGAAAAGGGTCAAAATGCACGGAAATTGTGAAATAACACTTTTGTCCGGCTCTAAACTGTTTTCATGACGAACGTGTTCGTGCAAGTGTATTTGTTTGTTGGAACCGGTTCCAACTCCGGCTTGAGTTAACTAATGTTAGCTTACGCCTCCTTTGAACCTTAAGTAGACGCTACGTCGCAAATCAGCGAACACATCGAGTCCATGGCTATTTTGAAGGCTGCTCTCTTCACACAGGCGTTACATTTTTACCTTTTTGCGTCCGCACGTTCGGCAAAGAGCATCAGCATACTAAAGCAGTTCCAAAATCCAAACCGGGTCAAAATAAATGCCCCAAGTTGACAGAGTACCCTTAGTACTTGCTTCCTAGTAGGCGCTGCCATGGTTGTTGTCTATCGATTGACCAACGGCACTGCGGAGATTCGGTCGATTTCCGGATAAAATCACTTTTAAGTGTCGAAATAAAAGCTCACTGTGGTTATACAGGCCGTCTCTCCACAAGATACAAGCCACCTTAACGCCAGTCGTCTTTCTGGAACTTTTATTATGACAAAACTTCCTGTTCCGGCACAACGACGTCCTTCTACTGCCTGACAGATTCAACGGTCTCGCCTCCTTCAAGCAAGCGGAAGGTTTAACAGTACCATCTACTGGACAAGGTATGTCATCACAGGAGTCATAAGGTCAGTAGGGCGGGGAATAAAAACAAACATACAGTATAATGTACCACTTAAATTTAGAGAGAAAAAACATTTATGAACAGAACAGAGGAGGAGACTGTAAATAAATAAATATGTGAAAGAAAGATAGAAAGACAGAAAATATAGAAAGCTGTACACAATAAAAACGGAAAGGTGAGGGAAATGCAAGTGCAAGGCAGCGAAGAAGGCTCATGAAAGTGAGAGGAATAATACTGAGTACAGAGGAAAACTAAAGATAGCTCCTGAATTGTATCCTTATGTTCATTATCTAATCAAGTATAGAGTAGGCCGACACCCAATTACATTCAATCCAGAGATTCTCAACTGTCCATAGCAAACATTTTAATGTGAATTGTTAAATTTGTGATTTAATCAAAAATAGTTTCACACACACATTGTAAAAAAGTCCTTACACTCATCTTATATTCCACAATGATTCTGCACCAATGTCAAATTGCAGTATATTGTATAAATTGCGGTGATTGAGGTGATTAAAGTGATTCTGACTCTGTAACAACAACAAGCATATACAGATTGACAAAATGTTTTTACATGTGTGCTCAGTAGCAATCAATACCTTCAAAATAGCATGTTGTATTGATTCTGCCTGTTCTGTGTGTGTTGCTCAACATTTACTGGCAGTGGGAGTTTCTCTACACTGCTGTAAATCCACAGTGACGTGTCTCCGGTTAATCTTGAGTGGATGAGACTAACCCAGATCCTGAAAATGGCTTCCGGGTGTAATAAGTTCTGCTGAAGGTTTAACCAGGGATCAGTTGCTTGTCGTGTCTCAGATGAAATGTCACTCAGAGGTGGGTAGCATGTAACCAAAACTAGGGTAGTGGGGCTCAGTTTCAGTGTCTCAGTGCAGGAAAGCTTAATCAATGGATCTTTCATATTTGGTACAATAGAAAA